>VZQC01001212.1:2167839-2241696 GCA_009823505.1 Rhizomys pruinosus
AAAAAAAAAAAAAAATGAAGGGCCTTATTTGCTCTATGGTGACAATGAAGATCTAGGACCAGAAAATATAAAAAGGACAAAAAGGGTAGAGGGGATAAGACAGGCCACTGTTCAGTCAGAAAGAGTTTAAAGTTTAAATGCAGCTCAGTTGGTGGAGTGCCGGCCCAGCATGCCAGAGGCCTGCGCTCAGCCCTAGCACTGCTGTAAGCTGGGGCAGACGCCTGTAATCTCAGCATTCTAGATTCTGAAGCAGGAGGATCGGGACTTCTAGGTCATCTTCTGTCTCAGCCAGTTCCTGGCCATCGTGGCTATCGTAAGTCCCTGTCTCAAAACAGCAACACCAAGAAAGTGTTGTAAAGGTGAATACACATTTTGTAGTTTGGATTGAAGTGTCTGGCTCCAGCAGGAGTAGCTTTACTCAAAAGAGAAAGCAGCCACAGCTACAGCTAAGACCTTGGAAAACAGAGCTTTCTTCTTTAACAATGGCCTGGTACACATTCTTCTGCTGCTCTTTTAAGGCACAATCTGCCTTTTACATAAAGGGGCCTTAAACTTCATCATAAATCCCTCACCGCCATGAGAGTGCCGTTTCTGTTGCATAGCAGGTTTTTTTTCAGCCACCTGACCTTGCACGTCTTGTTCCCTCTGCCAGGAAGGCTAGCTCCTTCCAGCTGAGGAAGAACTTCCTCCAGGACCTTGCAGAGCATCCTGTTTAGAAAGTCGACTCAGGAGCTGGAGAGTTGGCTCACCAGTTAAGAGCACCAACTGCTCTTGCAGAGGACCCGGGTTCGATTCCCAGCACCCACATGGCGGCTAAGAACCATCTTTAACTCCAGTTCCAGGGAAATCCAACACCCTCTTCTGACCTCTGTGGCATTGTACAACACGGATGCACAAACCTACATGCAGACAGTACATTCATACACATAAAAAATAATAAAAATTAAAAATAAGTCAACTCAGATCCCACATGTGATTGGTCCTGTTTCTCAGTTTGTCTCTTTTACTGCTGTATTCCCCCCCCCCCAGATGCTGATGGTTGTTTGTAGGGAGCCCTCAGTACTGAACTGGAATACATGGATGGCTTCTTGTTTATCTGTACATCTCATGCGTTTCATTCTGTGGTTAAGTGGCTGCCCTTTTTGGTTTCCTAGGCCAGTGGTTCTCAGAAGCATAGGGTTTTGAAGCCAGTAGTGGGACTTAGAGTTGCACATTCCTGGGCCCAGTCCACCAGAGCCAGAAACACTGGGAATAGCTCTAGTCTTCAGGTAACTCAGATGTTTGAGGACTCTGCTCAGGGCCCTATTGGTCACCATCACATCTGTACCCCAGGCTCAGAAGCATAGCCTAACCCAGGCTGGACAGGAAATGCTTGTGGAATGCTCTCATCCATCTTGCCTCTCACCCTGCACCCCATACACTGGCAGCACTGGGCACACAGCGATAGCAAATGTCATTCTGAGACCTCAGAGTGGGCTGTGCTCAGCAGTGCAGACCTTGCTAAATATAAACTCCCAGCTTGCCCCGACCTGATTCCAGTGCCCTCTGCAAAGGAGAGGATACTTCCAGCTGCTGTTCCTTGCCAATTTGTTTTTCCTTTGACCCTTGGGTTCCTGAAAGAGCCAGGGAGAGGGTGAGGAGAGGCAGGTGAGTGTGCCCCTCTGCTGGTGAGCGTGCCCTCTGCCGCTGTCTGGAGCTGGCCAGATCCCGGGGGGAGCCAGGGTGGAGCCAGGCCCTCGGGGCTGCTGGTGGTGCCTGAGGTGGCTGGAAGGCGGGCCCTTGCTGCTTGCAGATGGGATCCTTGTTCCTGTGCCAAGTATTACTTTTGGCCCAAGAGGCTCCCAGCACAAGAGGGACTCTGTGGGGCCATCAGCCTTGCTATTTTTACTCTCTGACTTCCAGCCCCTGCTTCCTGTTTCTTCAAAAAAGAATATAAAGCACAGGCAGGGTGGGGGTGGGGGTGGGGGGTCCGCACAGGACCACTCTGAAAAGACACCTGTGAGTTCCCACCCTAACATGTCCCCTATCAGCATATGACAGAGCCTTCAGTGGGGTATGCGGTGCTGACTAGAGCCTCAGTTCTGGGAGAAAGCTTCTTGAGTGCAAGGTCTAGTTGGGGAAGAGGAGAAACACCTCAGGACCAGTCTCATGGTTGTCTGAAGGTAGGACTTCCCCTCCTAGCTTCTAACAGGAAGTGTGAGCTGGCCTGCAAGAGGAGAAACACCTCAGGACCAGTCTCATGGTTGTCTGAAGGTAGGACTTCCCCCTCCTAGCTTCTAACAGGAAGTGTGAGCTGGCCTGCATTGGGGCTGCCTTAGGAGTCAGGGACTTCAAGGAGGACATTGAGAAAGTACTCATGACTCATGGACCCAGAATGCTGGGGGGAGGGGGGGGGGTGGACAGCAGACCAAGCATCCCTGGGAATACTCGTGTCATTCCATATTCTTAATCTTGGCCACATCAACTCATAATCTCATCAGCCTGGCAGCACTGTTTTCTTTATTTTTCATTTTCACTTGTGATTTTTTTTTTTATTATTTACTGCCAAGCTCTCTATACTGATATTTTTTCAGATCTCTCGAAGAAAATGAATATTGTTTCTGTATCATGCGAGTTTAAATTCATCCACTGCCCTCTCTAAGCCTTAGAAGTGGGGTTAGCAACATGCCCTGAGCCCCTAAGTAAAGGGCACATGCTTCACATCCAGCCAGCCTCAGTATTTATGGTAATCTTCCTAGAGCCTATAATATAGCCACATAATGGCTGAAAGGCCTGGGTCCAGCCTTGCCTTGTCTCTGGGATTGTTAGGAGCATTTAATGCAGCAGTGTGCATGAAGACATGCTTTGCCTTAGTAGGGAGTAGAGGACTTATTCCCCAGACTCGAGGACTCACAGAAGGTAGAAACTTAAAAAATCATACACAGGGGGCTTGGAGAGACAGCTCAGTAGTTAAGAGCACTGGCTCTTCTTACAGAGTGCTAGGGTTTGGTTCCCAGCACCCACATGGTGGCTAAAAACCATCTGTAGACTCCAGTTCTAGGGGAATCTGACACCTTCCTTTGGCTTCTGCAGGAACTACACACATATGGTGCACCTACATACATGCAGGCAGAACACTCATATACATAAAAAGTAAAATCATACACAGACACAAAGTAGCTTTACCCATTTGGGGTTGATCTGCATTTGAGAGGGACTTAGGGAAAGAATTGCAAATTTGCTTTAAAGTGCTTTAAACAGGGTGTATTTATTTTAAAATCATGAGGCGATTATCCTCATTGGAGGAATATATTGTGAAAGCTGAGGCACTGCTGGCCGTTGGCACATGTGGGGACTGAGGAAGGCCAGCTGGGCAGGTGGGTGCATCCAGAGCTGCCCCTACGTCTGGCCTTGCCGACACTGCAAAGGCCACCAGGAGGTTATCTGCCCTTCTATTTATTCTTGGAGCCGTGGTGGCCATTTAACCTCACGGTTCTCTACTGAGCATTTTTCTCTGTTCCCTAGGGGCAGAAACTACTGTGACTTTAGTAAATGGAGTAGGTCACTGTATTATTGGCTTAGGGGACCTGTCATGTATCATGGCGACTGTGCTTGTCCTGTGCCCTGCTTTGTTCTGAGTGTTTACACACCACCCAGCCAGGCAGGTCCTCTCTTAAGGACCTGTGTTTTTCTATGAGCATCTGAATCTCTAAGAACCTGGGTAGCTTGTCAAAGGTCATTGAAACAGAAAGTAGCCAAACCAGGTTAGAAGGGCCCTGGGGTGTACGCAGCGAATTCCAGCCAGACTGCAGAAGGCCTGCCGGACTCTGAATTGTCTTCACTCACTGAGCCACTAGGAGCCTTGAATGAACTCCCTTTTGTTTGGATTATCTCTGTAGGTGTTAAAACTATCCTGACCTGGCCAACTTCCTTTAAATATATGTATGTGTGTGTGTGTGTGTGTGTGTGTGTACACATTGCACATGTGTGTGGAAGTCAGACTCAACGATGCCTGTCTTCCTCAGTCACTCTCCACCTAATTTTTAATTGTTTTTACATTTGTTCACTCATTTGGGGCTACATAAGTGTGAGTGCGTGCGTACACACATGCCTGTGCCATGACACATGTTCAGAGGACAGCTTGCAGGAGTTAGTTATCTCCTCCCCAGTGGGTTTGGGGTGGGGGTGGGGGTCGAACTCAGGTCAGGCTTGGTGGCGAGCACCCTCACCCGAGGAGCGATCTTGCCGGCCTTTCACCTCGTTTTTGAGGCGGTCTCATCGACCCGGAGCTCACGGACTCCCCTAGGCTGGCTGGCCAGGGAGCTCCCGGAGTCCTCCTACCTCTGTGGCCCCACCCCCAGTGCTGGCATTCCGGACATAACCCTGCCACACCTGGCTTTCATGTGGCTGTGGGGGTCAGGTCCCCATGCTTGCACGGTGAGCCCTTTACTAACAGAGCCATCTCCCCAGCCTTTGTTTTTATTTAATTGTGAAAAAAATACATCTTTATAGAAATATCCAAGCTAGCCAGATGTGGTGGTGCACTCCTATAATCCTAGTACTTGAGAGGCAGAGGCATGCAGATCTCTGAGTTCAAGGCCAGCTTGGTCTATAGAGTGAGTTCCAGGCCAGCTGAGGCTGCAGGGAAACCCTGTCTCAAAAAGACCAAAAAAAAAAAAAAAAAAAAAAAAAAAAAAAAAAAAAAAAAGAAATAGCCAAGCTAACAGATAATTAATTATAAATGCCTTCTGTTGGTACTGTAGTTATTTTAATATTTGCCAAGGTGATGGTTGTGTGAGGATGTTACGTTGAGACTTGGAGTATTAAAATCCAAGGGGGCATTCTGCCTCCTCCTCCTCCTCCTCCTCCTCCTCCTCTCCTCCTCATCCTCCTCATCCGGCATTCCTCCTCACTTCTTTCTTATCTTTTTTTGAGACAGGGTCTCCCTTTAGTCCCAGCTGGCCTGGAGCTCACTATGTAGACAGGTGTGCCTTGAACTCAGAGATCCACCTGCCTCTGCCTCCCAAGTGCTAGGATTAAAGGCGTGCGCCACCACACCCAGTGTTCTTTCTGTCTCCTTTCCCCAGCCTCTCTCCCCTCTCAGTCCAGTCCCTCGTTAAGTACCCCACAATTGGTCTGAGTTCCATTTCTGAAGGTGGGAAACAGACAGGATCCGGTGGTGTGTTTTTTATACTCTAATGCTGGCTCTAACTTCCCAGATGACCTCATGATTCATGCAAAGAAAAATAGTGTCCTTAATATAGAGATCTTTTAGGGCATTCCCACTGGGAACTAAGACTATCCCACTGTGATTTCAAAACTGGAAGCAGATCTGTCTAACAGGATGTTGCTTTGAGTAACTGCTGAGGATCAGAAGAACAGCAATGCTGTCGCCACCTTTTCCTTCCAGTATTAATTCCAGTGCTCTGTCCTTGAGGAAGCTTCACAGAGTCTTTGAGACTTAGCAGGGATCAAAGCTCTGTCCTCTAGTTACCAGTGTTTTCAGGGGTGCCTGTGTTGAGTGGGGACAGCTGTCTTAACACTGCTTTGCAATGTTTTAAACAATCTTAGGACAGAAAAGCAACAACTTGGTATTTCAGTGTCTTTGTTCCACAGTACTTATGTTTCAGTTCTGCCTTCAAGCATCATTTAAAGCAAAAATTTCAAAGGATTGATCCCTATTTCCAGGAAGTGTCATATGTACAAGGCAACTTTTTTAGACAAAAATGTAGCCACTGTGATCAACAAATTCTAGAAGGACCTGGATTCCATCCACCTGCACCACTAGCTCCCGCTCCAGTTTGAACCACGGAAAAGTGTAAACCTTCAAGGCTGAAGGTACTTTTTTTTTTTGTAGGAAAACAAAATACAATGAAACTATGCGCAGTAAACAGAATTAAATGTGGGACTCAAAAGGCTTGTTTTCTACTTTCCCAGAGGAACCTGTACATGTACAAAAGATAGAAAATCCCACCCAAGTCCTCTTGTTCTCCAGCCTTTATACAGTAGCCATTGTTGTCTGTAAGGGATTGGTTCCAAGACCCCCTTCTGGGTTGAGAAAGTGGCCGTAGTATTTGCATATGACCCATGCAACACCTTCCCATGTATTTATCTTTTTTAAATTTTTATTTTTTTGTATTTTGTGTGTTTTGCCTGCCTATATGTAACTACACCACATGCCTGCAGTGTCTGTGGAGACCAGAAAAGGGGATTGGAGTCCCCTGGAACTGGGGGTTACAGACAGTTGTTAACGCTTGTGCTGGGAGGTGAACCCAAGTCCTCTGCAAGAAGAGCAGGTGCTTTCTTTAGCTCGACCCCATGTACTTTTAAGTTTTTTTTTTTTTCTCTCCCTTTGGCTTTGAGACAGGCTCTCTCTGTAGCCTCAGCTGGCCTGGAACTTACTATGTAGATCAGGCTGTTCTTGAACTCACAGAGACCTGCCTGCCTCTGCCTCCCAAGTGCTGGTATTAAAGGTGGTAACCACCATACCCAGCTTAAGTTGTTTTTTTAAAAACAAATATTTTATGTGTATGAATATATCTCCTGCATTTATGGAAATGCACCCATGTAGGTCAGAAGAGGACATCAGTTCCCCTGGAAATAGAGTTAAGGAGGGTTGTTAGTCTTTGTGTGTGTGCTGGGAATCGAACCTGGATTCTCTATCAAACATCTGGTGCTGTTAATTGTTGAGTCGTCTCTCCATCCCTTAAGTTGTCTTTAAATTATTTCTAATGCCTAATTTAATACAAGTGTGATTTAAATAGTCGCGATATTATATTGTTTAACAAGTGCTGACAAGATCTGGTGAGGGACTCAACGCTTGTAATCCCAGTACTTGAGAGGCTGAGCAGGAGGATTACTGCAAGTTTGAAATCGATTTGGGCCAAATAGGGAGTCCCACACCAGCCTGACTACAAAGTGAGACTCAGAAAACAAAGGAAAACAAAGGCATGAAATGATGAGGGGAGCTGTCTGTACATGTTCTGTAAAGTCGTGTTAAAACATTGTGGGCCTTAGCCAGGTGGTACAGGCCTGTAATCCCAGCTACTGGAAGGGCAGAGCTAGGAGGATCGCAAGGTCAAGGCCTGGGTTACAAAATAAGCTCCAGGCTGCCTAGGCAACTTAATGAGCCCCTTTTGAAAGATGAAAGAAAAGTGGTAGAGCACTTGCCTAGCATACACAAGGCCTTTGATTCAGTCCCTAGTATCTAAAACACAAGTACAACTGTGTTTGTGTATCATCGTCTTTCGGTCTTTATCCACGGATGTGGAACCTGCAGATATGGAGGGCTGACCGTATTTCTTTTTATCTGTGAGGATAGTCAGATACACCATCAAAAGAAATAGACATCTACCCTAAATAAACCTTAGCCATCCTGGGAGTCACATAGCTGCTCTGTCTTGTGACCACACACAGAACTGATTTCTTCACAATTTCTGTTTTGCTTGGTGCCAAGTTCATTATTGTAAGACTTAATCCATTCAGTAATTTCTTCCTCTTTTATTCCTTTGTTTTATTTTATTTTTATTAATTTTATTTATTTCTGTATGTGTGAATGTACTGTCTGCATGCAAGTTTGTGTACCCGTGTCGTGCAATGCCTCGGAGGTCAGAAGAGGGTCTCGGATTCCCCTGGAACTGGAGTTCTCCTGGAATTGGAGTTTCAGACGGTTCTCATCCGCCATGTGGGTGCTGGGGATCGAACCCAGGTCCTCTGTAAGAGCAGTTGGCGCTCTTAACCGCTAGGCCATCTCTCCAGCCCCCTCTTTTATTCCTTTTATTCCTTCCCTCCACCCATCCCCCTATCTGTCGGTCTGCTGTTAACTCTGGAGGGCGTGGGAAACAGGCTGCGGGAAGCCACCAACATGATGTCTACCTTTTCAGAGTTCGATTCCAATAAAATCTTAGCAGAAATTTAAAATACAAACCAGGTAAAAGTGGGTTTGGTTCGTGGCAAGCATCTGTTCCTGCCTTCAGGCACAGAGTCCCCTCGTTCTCAAGTGCCTCCTCTAGCCTCCTGGCTTTAGAGCCACTCTGTTCTTGGTCTGACGTGATTTCATATTATAAGAGTATGTGTGGCCGCTCCTCATACACTACACAAGGACAAGTGTGTAGATCCCAGACCTCAGACCTGGTGAACTTCAAGGTAGGAATGGGCAGTTTCTAGGCTCCCTTTTTTCCCTCAGAGCTTTGTCTAAGAACCATGGAATAAGACCCCACAAGGACCCCCATGTATTAGACATTTCCCCAACTTAGCTCTGTATGTTTTAAAACCTTTCCTGCCCCAGTTGAGATACTGAAAACAAAAGGATCCCAGACATGACCCATTTACCCTTTAAAAAAGGACAGGAAAAAGGAATATAAACACCTTTGGTTAATGGGGTTTCTGCAAAAATTGGTTAACCTGAACCATGTAATCTTGTTTACTTTTCCTGTGGAAGGAAGGGAAGTTTCCATCATAATTTGACACTCGTGGCAGTTTTGCCTCTGGCAAGTTGAAATGAGAAAAGTGAGTGCTGGGACACCATCAGCTGCCTGGACACAGCTGCGCACGTGCCTTAATCAGCCTCTTTGTTTGGTTTTTCTTTTTCTTCTCTGGCTGTTGGTACTGAATATGGTGCTGTAACAGCTCCAGTGATGTGTGCCTACATGATTCAGTGATGTGCTGAGCAGGGTCCACATGCGTTCTGGTTGGAAATGAAGTAAAGCGCTCTTGCTTTTTGCATGTCTGTGTAGGAAGGGGCTAGGCCTCGGGATAGAGTAGCGCTAGGGTCTAGAGCTCAAGTTCACGTTGCGTCCCGTCCCCGTCCCCCCCCCCCCCCCCCCCCCCCCCCCGCACACCGTCGCTGTGAATTTCTCACTCTGCTGCTTCTTTGCTCTTGCTCTTTCATTCATACTCAGAAGGACATTTGTAGTTAATTAATTTTTATTTTCTGTGTCTGAGTGTTTTGCCTGCATGCATGTAAGTGCACCGTACACACACAGTGCCCACAGAGGTGGAAGTCGGCGTCAGAGTCCCTGAAACTGGGGTCACAGACAACTGTTAGCTGTCTTATGGGTGTTAGGAACTGAACCCAGGTCCTCTGCAAGAGCAGCCAGTGCTCTTAACCTCTGAGCCAGCCCCAGGAAGGAGATTTTATTAAAAATTGATAAAATATTGATGCAGGTCAAGTCTAGCTGACGTTCTCCAGTGGGCATTTTATTGGCACTCATAGTGCTTAAGAATTATTTGCTGACTTTGATTGTCTTAAACTTCGCCTGTTCGCCAACACTCGGCCTTCTCACCAACCTCCTTCATGTGTTTACTTCCCGTGTTTACTTCCTGTCTTTACTTCCTGTGTTTACTTCACGTGTTTACTTCCTGTCTTTACTTCCTGTGTTTACTTCACGTGTTTACTTCCTGTCTTTACTTCCTGTGTTTACTTGCGCATTTTTAGAGCCACTCTGGTCCTTCCTTGGATTCCACAGCTATTTCAGTGTGGTTTTCCTGAAAGTGTTCTGTAGGCAGTTTAGAGTTCTAGCACTGCTGTTTTGTAGGTGTTTAGCTGTAAATACAGTTATTTTCTATAGAGCGTGGTTACAGGAATCTAAAGTTGTAGCCAAGAAGAATGTGTAATGCCAACCACTCTTTCTGATTGACAGTGGGATCCAGTAGACTGTGTGTATGTATGTGTGTGTGTGTGTGTGTGTGTGTGTGTGTGTGTGTGTGTTTTGCCTGAGTAGTTGATTCCGGTTCATGGAGCGTTCTTCTTCATAGGGTTCTTGGAGATATAGGATGACTTGAAAATGAGGTCCTTCATCTTTGTTTGCACATGCTGACCTGCCTTTCCAGTTCTAACCTTGTTTCCCTCACGTCAGTGCCAACTGTGGATAGGATGGCTTTAGTTCTTCTGTTTATGGGGTTCCCTGGCTGTTGGTGCTGAACATGAAAGATTCCTTTTTCTCCCTTAATAAAATCCTCTCCTTTTTCCCATTTCTCAGCAGATATTTGGAGTGACCACTCATTTCAGACAGATCCGGATTTGCCACCTGGCTGGAAAAGAATCAGTGACGTTGCTGGGACCTATTACTGGCACATCCCAACGGGAACGACGCAGTGGGAACGGCCTGTGTCCATCCCAGCAGATCTTCAGGGTTCTAGGAAAGGGTCACTTAGCTCTGTAACGCCCTCTCCCACCCCAGAGAATGAGGTAAAGTGGAATGTCTTTTTACCCGATTAGAAGATGTAATTCATAATTTATCTTTAGATTAGAAACCTCTGCCTTGACAAGTCATCCAGGTAAGCGTTCTGATTCTCATGCATGTTGCATTTGAAATCTTAGTGATGCTTCTTCTTTGTAAATAATGCTAATATTTGTCATTCGGGCCTGTTTTCACTTTTAATGAATTTTAGTCTCTTGAAACATGTTTCTAGGTATAAAAAAATAAGAGTTGCTGATTAATGAGAAGTGGTTAAGGCTCCCTAGGGCTCATGGAAGTTGTAATTTACTCTGCAGGTACCATTGTATGGAACTGGGTCAATGAAATATTTCCACACAGAAGAACATCTCTTGGCCAGGCGTGTTATAATTACTGCCTATCTTATTAGCCTTAGGTTCATTTGCTAGCATGCAGGGGATGTCTGCAAGAACAGCCCTTGAGAGCCCTTAAATGCTTAATTTCTATTTAAAGAAAAAAAATAGATGTGTTTATTTAGCAAAAGTGACATTATTTTGGAAATAATTAGCAGCATAAATTTTTGGTATCCCCGAGGAAGAAATCTGGATGTTTAAACAAAGAGTTGAGGCCTTTAAAAATTCCACTGTGGTATTTATTAATATGAATATTCCTAGAGTGAACCTTTGTGAATCCTGATAACAGCATACACAAGAGAATTGTCACAGGAAAGGTCACAGTCAAGTGACTTATTTGTTTAATATCAGTGGTTTCTCCGATGTGTAGGCATTTCTGCCTTTTTTCCAATGACAATCTTTAAAAAGTCCATTTTCTTTTAGTATGAGGACATGAATGCATTTGAACTTCCCCCTCGCTGGCAGAGCTATTCTCTGTTTCTAGCTGTCAACACCCATCCCATCTTTAAAAACAGACATCTTGTTCCTCTTGATTAATAACTTGTTCTTCTCTGGGAGGCAGTAGTCTCATCACCTTCCTACTTTAGAGGGCTTTGGCATCTCCTTTCCCCAGCGCCAGCCTCAGTTCTCCATCTTTAGAGAGATGGGTTGGAGATGGCTGTACCCTCTTTGATAGATGAGAACTCCGGCTGGTTTGGACGGTGCTCTGGTCATCAGGCATGTGAGTCAGAGTCACTGAATTACATAGGATTCTGTTATTTGACATTAGATGAATTTGATAATTTTTCATTGAATCCTAATATTTCTGAGTATCCTGAGTAACTTCCATGTAGTAACTTACTCATCATGTGTTAGGTGTGCTGGGAGTGGAAGTGAGCAGTGTAGCCCCGGCTCTCAGTAAGTTTGGTATGGAGGGCTCTACTCCCTGTTTCATTGTGGACATGCCCTGGACTTCGTCTACACTACAGGTGGCCCCCCAAATGCAGAGCCATCCAGCATCAGCCTCTCATTAAGATCGGACTTCCTTCTCAGCTCTCCACCCCTTCTCTTGGCATCTCTATTATGACATTTTCTCTAAGAGGACTGAGTCCCACATCCTAGCTGTTGAGTTGCATTTAACAATGGAAAGCCTATAACCAGAAAACTGCAGAGTTGGAAGGTACATTATAGATCAGGAAACTGAAGCCCCTGGCAATCGAGTGACCCACAGCGCTGGCTCAGTTCCTGAATCGTAGGCCACTTCTCACTCAGGGCCCCTGACATCGGGGTTTCAGTGTCCTTTGCCTCCCATTATCCCTGAGGTAATTAGGCTGAAGTAACT
The DNA here is from genome assembly GCA_009823505.1 of Rhizomys pruinosus. Taxonomy (NCBI): domain Eukaryota; kingdom Metazoa; phylum Chordata; class Mammalia; order Rodentia; family Spalacidae; genus Rhizomys; species Rhizomys pruinosus. The sequence goes on from VZQC01001212.1 coordinate 2,179,710, forward strand.
TGAGACCCAGTCTTGTTCCAGGAGTCTCCTGTCCTCATATTTAGAAGAAATCAAGTCCTTCTTGGTGCCCGCCTACTGAGGCCAAATCTAGGTGTGGTAGGGTCCAAGGAGTATAGTCTGGGGTTGTATACCTTGGGGTTTTATGTCTTTGCTTAATATGATAGATTTTCGTTTCTATGTTTTCTGTAAAATATCTTGGGAGGAATTCATTTCAGATGGACAGCTGGCCCTGGGTGGAACTCCCAGGTAGCACGGGGCTTCTCTGATCCCCAGGACCCCCGGAGTCCACTCTGGCTGTCCTTCCTCACTCTGTGCCTGCTTTCTCCACCGCTATCTAGTGTTTGAGGTCCCTTCCCAGGGCGAACCCTATTTTCTTCCTCTCTTGGAGTTTAGCTGCTTCTTTGCCTAAAAAGATTTGTTGTATCCACTGAGTGGTAGAGCACTTACCTAGAATCCACAGGGCGTGAGTTCAAGCCTCAGCAACATAGGAAGTGACCCCATTTGGTCCTTGCAAGATTCTGCCTTGCAAAGACGAAGTAAGAAAAGGGGCCTGTCTCAAAAAAAAAAAAAAGAAAAAGGCCAGGCATGGTGGTGCACACCTTTAATCCTTGCACTTGGGAGGCAGAGGCAGGCCCATTTTTGTAGGTTCAAGTCCGGCCTGGTCTCCAGAGCGAGTTCCAGGCCAGCTGGGCTACAGGCCATGCAGTTGGTGCCACAGTGACATGCTCTGGTCCGCAGGCTCTCAGCCCCGGGCCTCCCCCCCCAGCGCTGTGCCTGCCCCTCCCCTCGCCGCATCCCTCCTTTGCTTTCTTCACTGTACAGAGCTCTAGGAGAGGATTCAGTTTAGAAGTTTCAGAAAGGCAGTCATTTGTTTGTTGTTTATTTCTTTGTTTTTTATTGTAGTGTCGGAGACCAAACTCAGGGCCTTGTACACGGTATGCATGCACTCTGCCACTACTGTTTTTTGCTTGTTTGTTCATTCATTCATTCACTTACTCATTGTGGTCCCAAGGATGGGAGCCAGGGCATCATGCATTCTAGGCAAATATTCTGCTTTCCGAGCCACATCCCAGGCTACCAGCTCTCTGATAGATGAATGGGATAACTATTCCTCAGATCAACTTTCATTCGAGACTTCACTACATTTGTCAGGAAGCTTGGAGACTCTCAGGTCTCCTTGTCTTACCCCAAAGGAAGGCTGTGACACACATAAAGCCATCTAGAAAGTGACTTCTCTTAATAATGCTGTCTTGTGTGCTAATGACAGAGAAGAGAAATGATTGCTTCCCTGACACCATTCCTCTGATCCCTAAATAGAGTCAATTTCAACTAATTTTGAAATATAAAAGAAAGCAAAATGTAGCTGGGTATGGTGGCCCATGCCTTTAATCCCAGCACTTGGGAGGCAGAGGCCAGTGGCTCTCTGTGAGTTCAAGGCCAATAGGACAGCTGGGGCTACAGGGAAATCCTGTCTCAAAAAAAAAAAAAAAAGCAAAATGTTAAGGGAGAGAAGCAACTTGTAGTCTCATATCAAAAATGTATATTTTAACTCAACTTTTTCGTGAGCTGGCTGGAAAAGAAAAATCAGATAAATAAAGCACAGGATCCGTTGACAGCACAAAAACTTAGGAACGAAGGCCTCCTTACAGTTTGAACATTTTACATTTCACTTTCCAAAGTTCACTCAGAAAGTGTTAAACGCAGCAGATAATGCTGCCACTGCACGTGCCAGCAGTACTTTTAAAGGTTTATCAATGAGCCAAAAAGTATTTGCTGCTGGAACGTGACATGCATTGCTCTTCCTACTCTCCCAAACCATTTATTGGATCCAAATTACCTCCGAAGTGACTTGGATGTTGAATTGTAGAAATAAAGAAAGCCAGACAAATTATTATTTTATGAACTACTCTTGGCCTGTGGCCAATGCTTGCTTAGAATCTTTTTGTGTAAAGATGGTCCAGGTTCCTCAAAGGAGTGTGGAGATGAGGCCTGTGGCTAGCCCAGGGAATCGATCCTCAGAACCAGGGTTCCTTCTTGGTCAGAAGTCAGTCTCATCTTGCTGACATGCTTGTGGCTGACCTCATGCATGCTGGTACTTCACCTTGTCACCTCACCACTTCTAACTCGAGGTCTTCTTAGCCCTTGCACAGAGCAGAGGATAGCAGAGTTAGGGAACAGACCCTGGCTTTCCTGTGGCTACGTTGGCTTCTGAACTTGTGTGGTACACAGGTGTGATAGCAGCCTCTGCGACCACATGAATCTCGGGTGCTCTCCCTGCGGGTTCAGCCCCACTCCCACTCGATGGTGTCTTTCCGATACTACTTCACAGCAGTGCTGGTAGCATGCTGCCTCAGTTCGTTTTATGCTCCAGTAACAGAACAAGACAGACATTTATAATGAAGAGAAATTTGTTGCTACATGGTTCTAAAGGCTGGAGAATCCAAGGTGGATTTTGGAACTACATCTTGGTGCCTTGTTCTGTGTGCAAAGTGGGAACAAGAAAGAACAAGAGAATGGTCTCTAGGGCTAAGCACTTTGTTAGTGAGCCCTAACCCCCGCCTGCTAGTCCGCATCCCATCCCCAATACTGCTGAAGTGACAATTGTTTCCATTGCAACACATTCCAACCACAGCACATCCTAAGGACAGCTCCCTCACGAGAGCTTTCCCAGCCTCCGAGAATCCAGGCTCAGGAATACCTTGTTGCCATTGTTAGAGGAATGCCTTGTCTAGCAGAAGGACAGTGCCCTATTTTGGTTGGATCTGTGGAATTGCTTTCCAAGATCCCAGAAAAGAAAGCTCTCAGTGATCCAGGATACATGCTTGGCTCCCTCTAGTGGCCCTACCCTCACACAGCGTCTGGACAGTGCCAGGGCTCATCAGGGTCCATCTCTCAGGAGACACTGTGAGAAACCAAGGCTCCAGAGCGTTCCCATAGTCACCATCAGGATATTCAGAATAGTGGATGTGTACCCTAGGCAGAGCCAGGATAAGGACCAGGAGAGCATGGCCCCAGAACATCACGCGGCTACACCGTGCTTCAGCTGCTCTGCCTGGAAGATGTTCTCTGTCCATTACTACCCTCTTGCCCTGTGTGTCGTTTCTCCCTGAAGCACATGGCTCCACCTGTGGTTTCTCCTACCCCTTTTGTCTTTTATTGCTTTCTCTTTGTCTCTTCCTTCATTTCTTGCATCCCTTCTACCCACACTACAGACCAAAGTGACTGTAGACTTTCTTTTGAACCAAAGACACTCCCCCCCACCTTGGTAAACTGTTTTAATTTTTTCATTAGCTAACATTATTTGCTCAAGTCCCTTGGGTGGCATGCCTAAGGCCCCAAGTTTGATCCCCAGTGCTGTAAAAATAAATAAGTTGGTTTATTAAATATCTAAGTGCAAATAAATCTCTCTTCTTAGTTAAAAAATATTTGATGACACAGACTATAAGACTATATAGTTCTTTAAGAAAGTGTTTTGTCTTCTATTAACTTTTATTTTTAAGAAAACAGGAAAGAAAGGTTAGTCACTTTTACTAGGAAGAAAATTTCTCATTTTTTATATCAATGAATCCTTTAAAATAGGTTAAAAAACAAAAAAGGATCTTTGGCCCAGTCATAATATGTATGCCAGTCACCTGGCATACATATTATGTATGGCTTTTAAAATATCACTAATATTATTCTAAGTTTTTGCAAATCTCTGTATAAGGTCTTTGTTTATTTAGATTTATAGAAAGTGACTGCTGGAAGCATGCCAGCTGAGGGGAGTTGTCACTGAGCAAGAGCTGGGTTCACAGTCAAGAGAACTACAACCTGCATTCCCTTTACAGAGACTCCTGTGTCCAAAGAACAAATACACACAAAGCATAAACCCACAGGCACACATGGCCTGCTTTAATTAAATGCCACAGCTTTTCTGAATGTTCTATTTAGGGTATTCTTGCCCCTTTCCTGATTCCACAGAGTCCTTCTTGGATAATTTTTTATTTCAGGCCCTATCATTCCTTTAGAGATCACTCTCATTTTCCCTCCCTCTCTCTCTCCCTTTTCCTTCTTCCCTCCCTCCTTCCCTATGTCTCCTCCCTCCTCCAACTTCCCATTTCTTTTTCCTTTTCCTCTGAAACCTCTCTGCTAGGGAACTGTTTTCTTGGGCTTCTAACTCTTCATCTGATGTCCTTTTCAAAGTTCAGCCTAAAGGAAGAGCAGGTGCTGCTCCCACACCAGCCAGAGCCCTGGTGAGCAGCCGTTTGGAAACCTGCCTGTTTCTGTTTCAAAACAAAATTTTTGCGGGGCTGGAGAGGTGGCTTAGCGGTTAAGAGCTCCAACTGCTCTTGCAGAGGACCCGGGTTCCATCCCCAGCACTCACACGGCGGGCTGAGAACTCCAGTTCCAGGGGAATCCGACACCCTCTTCTGACCTCCTCGGCATTGCATGACAGGGGTACACAGACCTGCATGCAGATAGTACACTCATACACATAAAAAAATAAATAAAATTAAAAATTACTCATGTCATTAAAAAAAAAAGAAAATACTTGCTTGAACTTTTGTTTTGTGCTTGATACTGCCTCTTGCCATGGTGGTGACTTACCTGTTGATCACTGGTCCCTCTGAAAAGGGAAACAAAGCTCGGCATCCTTCCCCAGGAAAATGCACATGCACAAAGCCCACTCCGTCTCAGGTTCCCAGCCCTTCTGAACTGACAGGCCACAGCTCACCTCAGCTAGTGTTCCCCTCAGTAGAGGCTAAGCTCACTTGGAGGGGCGTGGGGGAAGGAGGCAGCCGAGGCCTGGGTGGCATCCCTGCTCTTCTATTCATTAAGAGAGTGTTCTTTAAAATTAACTTGGTGGTATGAAGTCTTTGTATTTTGAGCACTGTAGTTCAGATCCTACCTCCCCCAAAGAAAGCCGACCATGTTGATAATGGGACTAACTTGCAGTACCATCACCTCACTGAAAGCAGAGCTAAATCCAGCCACCTTTCCACACATGGGGCATTTGAACATCTGTTGATTTGCTCTTAGTAATTTTAAAAACTATCTTAGTTTTGTGACTGAACGTTCAGGGTCAGCATTTGCAAAGAACTTTACTTGAAAAGTTAGTTGGCTGTCAATTATTACCCAGGGAAAGACATTCACAAGACCATCTTTGCATTTTGTTAGTTTCATTGAGTTCCATAAGTCTTAGATGAAAAATATTTAAATATTCCCTAGGCACAATAGAAAGAAGATGTTGTGTGGGGCAGGTGAAGAAGCCCTCTCCTCTGCAAAGATCTGTTCCAAGAGCTTTCTAGCAAGCGAGACTTCATGCTTTGGGCTGTAAATCATGTTTAGGAAAATCATTTTCTTGCCAAGTGTGAATTTCTGAACAGGATTGAATGCCATGGAAGTGGTACTTTCTATGGATTAGAAGAACTTACGTTATATTGTTTGGGGCTATTTTGTTGTTGTTTTGTTGCTGTTGTTGTTATTGTTACAGTAAATAACTTTGACCAAAATGTTGATGTTAGTATGTGCTCCTTGCCAACCTCCTGTCACTGCCTGTGCTGTTTTTCCTTTTAAGTAATAATAACTTGACCCCAGATTTGTGGGCTCTTACTTATGGGCATCCCCCAGTTTCCAAGCCAGCATGATGACATCCCTAATTCTATCTGTACCTCTAAAAAACATTTCTGTGTGGTTAGTAGCAGGGAGAGTCCCTGTAAAATTGGGTAGGCTGGGGATTTAATGCTTGGAAATGTGGTTTGCTTTAAGACCACTTTTAGGAAATAACTTACTGTCTTCTAATAATGTTCAATCATTTGTTTTGGTAAGTAAAGCGCCATTTCTGTTCTTCCCTCATTTTTTGGTAACAATCTAGTTTAGAGAGAAAGTACTAACAAGTTGCTGTTAGATTTAATTTGTTCCCTAACCCATCTTGTGAATATCAATGCTAACAACAGTGTCTTGTGTTTTTTTTTTCCTTGTGTTTTTTTCTTTTCTTTTTTCTTTAAATCAATGTGCTTTTTTCCTATGTGAATAATTCTATGTCAAGAAACAGCCATGGAGTGATTTTGCTGTTCTGAATGGGGGAAAGATTAATAGTGACATTTGGAAGGCAAGTATATTGTCAGATTTTAGATCATTTGAGTTTTTTTTTCCTTTCTGCATGGCTGTGGCTGTACATTTTTTTCTTCTTCATGAATATCATGCATTCTGCAGGGACAGAGTGATGGGGCTTCTCACTAGGGCGTGCAGCTTATATTCATGCTGTCTTTTTTTGATGTCTCCCATTGTGAATGACTTCAGGCTGATTGCACCAGGTCCCCTGTGTCTTGTAAGAGCCAGTGCTTGTGCACCAAGTCAGCTCCCAGCAGCCCTTGCATGCCGTGCTCTGCCTAAGCTCACACCCACTCTCTGCCTCTTGCTGGGACTTTGTCTTTGATATTCGAGGCAGGGTCATGAGCCTCTCCCCACACTGTACATTAATAGCATCTGTTTTCCTCTAGGATTTGCATGCAGCCACAGTTAACCCAGACCCCAGTTTGAAGGAGTTTGAAGGAGCAACACTACGCTATGCGTCGCTGAAGCTCAGGTAGGAGGGGGGAGAGTATGCCCTGGAAACATTTGACTTCTGCATCTCATCTTTGCAATAGATTCTAAGACCAGTTTTATGTTTTTCTTTCTAGAAACGCCCCTCATGCTGATGATGATGATTCTTGTAGTATCAACAGTGACCCAGAGACCAAGGTTTGTCAGAGACACGCTTTCAGCAACTAGTTATATTCTCAAATCAGAGTAATAGCTTTGGATTATGACACTTTTTTTTTTTTTTTACAAACCACTAGCCCTTAGTTTCTTGGACACTTTAAGGAAATCTCTATGCCCATTTAGGTTTGGGGGTTTTTGTAATATCCAGGCTGCCTGTCTCATCTCATCACTTCTTTACACAATGTACTTTAGTTCAAGTAGGCCTGGCTCAGACACTCTACCTTGCTGAGCAGTGGGAGGAGTGATCCATTAGGCAAGGTGTTGAGTCTGTGTGCCCTCCCTGTCAGAGCAGCCTCACAGCTGTGTAAGGTGACGTGGTTGTCATCTGTCCCGTGATACAAGTTGGAAGCACTGCATTTTTATGAAATTGAAAGCAAGTTTTGTTTCTGGACTTTTTATGAGGTGAATTTTGATATACACAAGGGCTATGTAGGGCCCCACGCTAAGAAGGGGCTCCATGCATGAGGTTTAATGCTACAGAGTCACCATACTGACCTTTTTGATTTGAATGTGTATTTTATTTTATTATTTATTTTGGTCTTTTTGAGACAGGGTTTCCCTGTAGCCCCAGCTGGCTTGGAACTCACTCTGTAGACCAGGCTGGCCTTGAACTCACAGAGATCCGCCTGCCTCTGCCTCCTAAGTGCTAGGATTAAAGGCGTGCATCACCACGCCTGGCCCTGAATGTGTATTTTATAACTGAAGCCCAGTGGGATGATGGAGCATCCATCGGGAGGGCGGAGCCTTGACCCAATCGCAGCCCCATCCCCTCTGCCCACTTAGTTCCAGGCTCCCTGCTCCCTCCACCATCCCAGGCCCCTAGACCTCCCTAGCTCTTCCCTTCTCAGTAACTCCCCCCACAGTGGGCTGTGACCTTGAGTGAGGATCAGGCCATGTGAGGGTGTACGTACAGCCTGAGCTAGTAGGTCTGCAGTAGGTCTAGCTGGTGACACTGGGGTGCCTCTTACCCACAACTCAAGTACCTAGCCTGCTCTTTGTAATGTCTCAGTGTACTGTTGGGTCACTGATTAGGGTGATTGGCCCATGGGAAGAAGAGATTCTTTCCCCAGTTTCTTCCACTCCTGGCAAGCACATGGTACATTCCACCTGAGGACTGATGATGGAGAGCCCTGTGTTGTTCCTGTGTTGGCAGCAAGACACAGGCAGGGCTCTGGGTACCTGCAAGGTTTGTAACCACTCCACAGAAATCTTCCTGACTGAGGGAACATGACATTAAATCACAGTACAAAACGATGTATAAAAAAGGGAAAAGCTTTATATTTTCAAACGTTTTTGTTTTTCCCCTCACTCTGGATACAAGGCCCCTGCATCTTCATTTAGTGTATTCCATTTGTGCATTGTGACTGGCCCTTGTCCTCATCACCATGGGACGCCACCATATTCTCTCCTGCCCCTGCCGTCCATCTTGTCCTGTGCCTTAGAGAGGGAATAATCCTAACAGATTCTTTTTCTACTTGTTCTAAATCACAAAAGGTCTGTGTCTGTGAATAAAATAAATAATTTTCCTTAAAATGTTAAGGATCAGTTGTCTGGTGAAGCCTGTAAATCAGAATGGCAACGTAGATACACAGGGGCACATGGCTGCACACGTGCCTGGTCTCCTGTGGGGCAGTAGGGTTCCCAAGTGTCCGCACTCATGGGTCGGGGTTCCCAGTGTCAGTAAGGGATGACCATTGCCAGCCTCCCAGCCTGCATAAAGCTGTTTCACACTTGTGGGCCGAGCTGCAGGCAAGGCGGGGAGGGGAAGAAGGAAAGGACTCTGAGGCAGGTAAACCTGGCAGGTCAAAGACCTAGGAGATGGCCGTGAGAGACCAAAACTTGTTTATTTGCAGGAGTATTTGGGGTCTTAAATACTTGGCAGACTTCTGGCAAGAATGCGGGTTGGAGGGTACATGGGAAATTCACAGTTCACAGTGTCCTGTGGGGCCGCCTTGACCCCCCAGCCTTTATAGGTTATCAGGGCAAAAAGCCAGCTCCCTTAATACTCCAACCAAGTGAAATATCAGCCCCCACAGTCCCCCAGGAGCAGACTATAACTCTGAATGTGTTCATGAACTTACTTAATATTTTATTCATTAAAGCACTCAGGAGGCAGAGGCAAACAGATCTCTGCAAGTTCAAGACCAGCCTGGTCTGCAGAGTGAGTTCCAGACTAGCTGGGGCTACAGGGAGACCCTGTCTCAAAAACACGCAAAAAATATATGTTTTATTCATTAAATATATTTTGTACTTGGTAGTCTGTGAGCTTGTACACAATTCTAAGCTCTTCTTTTTGAAATAGTTATGAATTTAGTGAAGAGTTGTAAAGACTGAGTTCACCTTGCTTTTCCCAACATTACCGTCTTCATAAATGAAGTGCGTGTAAACAGTAGCTTCCCCGCTCAGCTCCCCTTCCCACCCCAGTGCCCAAGCCAAGGTTCTGTGTGCAAGTGAGGAGCACTCTAATAGGGATTTTGCACGTCTCTCTTAGCAGTTCTCTGGTTCATCTTTCTCCATTTCATTTTACCGCCCATTTCATCAGAGCACTGTTCTCTATTTAAACAGCAGTACCACTGCAGCAATTTACTGTGCAACAGAGCCAGGCTACAACTTTATAAAAATAGGTGACTTTGTTTTTTGGTTTGTTTGTTTTGGGGTTGTTTGTTTTTTTTTTTTTTTTTTTTTTTTTTTTTTTTTTTTTTTTTTTTTTTTTGAGTGTACTGTCTGCATGTAGGTAGGTGCACCTATGTCGTGCAAAGCTGCAGAGGTCAGAAGAGGGTGTCGGATTCCCCTGGAACTGGAGTTAAAGATGGTTCTTAGCCGCCATGTGGGTGCTGAGAATTGAACCCAGGTCCTCTGCAAGAGCAGTCAGTGCTCTTAACCGCTGAGCCATCTCTCCAGCCCCAACTTTTTTATTTAAGTCATTGTTTTGGTAGAGGCTGCTAAAACTGATATTGCCAGGTCAAAGGCCACAGATTTATGGCTTCTGTCACATACTGTAAAGTCACTTTCAGAAAGCCTACAGTGGCAGATAATGTCGTTAGTATTAGAGTAGATGCCATCTCTTCTCCAGTTCACCCCAGGCTTTGTCATTTTATTTATTTTATTGCATATGAACTGTTTCCTAGTATTAACTTTCCTCTCTCTCCTTCCCCTTTTTTGCTCTCCCACTCCCTTCCCCCCCTTCCCTCTCTCCCTTCTTTCCTATGGAAAGGATTCAGCCCAGAGTCCCATGTATGCTAAGCACTCATCGTAACACTGAGCCACATCTCCAGACGTAAAATCTCCTCTTAAACTTTTGGCAAATAGAATGTGTTTTATGGAATCATTTAAAGCTCAGCCCAGCACTTCTTTCTGAACTTGCAAACTTTTCTGTTACTGTCCCCTCTCTCTTGCAACATTACATTCCAGTCCTACACATTTTAAATGCAAAACTATCTGTCATGATGCTCTTAAGTGCTTCTCGTTAACATTTTCCTTTTCTCCTTTTGCCGATTTATCACGTTGATGTAAGAAAATGTGTTAAATATGCCTCTGTATTCAGGCCTTTCAATGGTAATTGCAAGACGACTATTCCTTGCTATGTTTAGGCAGCCACGTAACTCACACTGAAATTCCCATTATTTACAAATTGTTCCCCATGATCATCATGCTTTCATGCTTTAAAATCTGAATTTAGTCCTTCTACCATAGCACAGAGTGCATTGCTGACTGAATGCATAATTAACCCTTAAATAATCAAATTGTAAGGAAGTTAATGCTTTGAAGAACATACCTGTTCTTTTCCATCCTTTGTGTGACTGCTCAGACTTCTGTAAAGAAGTTATGCCACCTGGTGGACAGTATTGAGAATTACATCTTTAAAGAAAATGGATACATTTCATGTGGATTCATAGAATTGGGTGGAGCTAGAAGTGACATTACAGATGAAAAAAGTGAGTCGTAGGAGTCCATCATTAGTTGTTAGCAGAGATCGCACTGAACTTGGGTCCTGCGCCCCTGACCAGCTCCTGCTACTCTTTCCATCTTACTGTATACCAAGTCAATCTTTTTAGTGATATTTTTAAGAAGGGGGTTTTAGGACATGGTTCTTTGAATTCATGATAAAGGAAATGGATAAGAAGATTATATTGTCTGAAACATCAAATCTTTTGGGTTTCAAACTCTGCCTCTAAAATGAATCTGTATCACATTAGAAGTCCCTCTGGTTCTGAGAAGTTGCAAGAGCCTGTATGAAACTTAGTAGCCCCAACTATGGCATCTAGAAATGAAATAGTTCTGTCTGACTTTATTAAGTCTGGAGAAGGAAAGGAAGAGTCCCTCGAACCAGGGCTTCAGGAGGGGAGCTAGGTCACCTTCTCCACAGGTGCCCTACACTCATGAAGTTTTCCTGCAGATGCCAAGCTTCACCATTGCTTCTCCAAATTGTGGATAAGAAACCCATGCTTTGAACAGGTTTAATAATTTATTCCACCACATAGTGTGGTCACCTGATAGCTGATTGAGCCAAGACTTGAACCCAGGTACATATGACTCCCAAGCTCAGCAAGGGTCAGGCCCACCTGTTCCAAGCTCCTGCTTTGGAGGGTCAGTATCATGATGGTTGTCTGGGTAGTTGAGGTTGAGGTAGCAGAGAGGCTAGAAGTGGACACATGTTCTAGAACTGGAAGGCCATTGCCCGAGGTCAGACCTCCCCCCTTTCCGGTGGTCCATTGCTTTGCAGTATGCTGTCCTTGGCAAAATTTGATTTGGTTGTTCTGGGGCAGAACAAAGGATTACATTTCTGCTGAGTCTCCAGGACACAGCTACCACAGGCCTGCAGAGAACACCAAGTAGCGAGTGACCCTGTCAAGTTTGAAACTTGACCAAGACACCACACCGTTTTGGTGCCTCTTCTGCAGGTCAGCATGGTCTTTCTGCAGTAGCACTTTCTAGTTCTTACGCCCATTTGCAGGTGGTCTTGATGGCTCAGGTGTTTGATTAACCAGGCGCTGGAGCTTCTGGAAGCTTCTCTAGATTCCTGCGAATGTTAAACTCTGCCCCATATGGAGAGAAAAGGGAAAGGGTGATGCCAGTCAGTGGTGAGTAGGTTTGACAGAGGAACTCTGGAAACAAATTGTGAATGAGCATGACGTTCTAATATCTCTCTGAGTTTTATTTATCTGAGTCCTCCCTTGGTTCCTATTAGCATAGATTTTCATGAGGTAATTATATTAGCTAGCTACTGATTAGATTAGCACTAATAGATAAACAGGAAATCGTAGGGAGTGTCTTTGCTCATTCAGATTTAGTTCTGGTCTGTGTAACAAATTCATTATCATTACTTAGCATTTATATGGGATTTTATATCTGCATGTAGTTCTTATCATTGATTTTTATTCCTGTGGTTTTGATGTTTTTTTTTTTTTTCTAGAAATTCTGAAGTTTTTATTTTATTTGCATGATTAATTTATTGGCTGGGCCAAAAACATTCATTGAATGCTTAATGGTAGAAGAACTTACATATTTAGTACTTGGTGTAATAGTAAAGACATGGACTCTGGACCCAGACTGCCTGGGTTCAAAATCAGGATCTGCTGCTTATGCTCTGGATGACTTTGAGTAAGTTACTTAGCCTCTCTGGGCCTCAGTCTAATTGTCTGCAGAATGAGAAGAATAATGCCCACATATTATGACTAGTGTAAACTTTTAGTTAAAATATTATATATCCCTGTCTCATGCTAAGAGCTGACCTGTTGGGTCCTCGTGCAAAGCTGTACTGAGGCATCTACCCAGCGTGACCGGGTAGCTCATGTGGTTTCCCTGGAGGGAATGGTATCCAAGCTACTGCATGTACTTGAATCGTGACAGGATTTAGCAATCCCCCCCACACCCTCTCCATCCCCATTCTGTCAAATAAATCTAAGTGTAGGACCCTTGAAAATGATTTCATTTTCAGAAATGCTAAGGCATTTAGCATTAAAGGAACATATCTGTTAAGATGAGATCCATCTGAATTTGTTCAGTACTGTGGGGAATGTTGTCTTTGTTATCTGTCCTATGTACTGTATACTAAACCACACCAGAACTTGGTCACTGAAAACAATTTTATTGAGCTCCTAACTTGGTGAGCTTGGGAATCTGGGCAGAGTTTAGCCACTCAGCAGTGTAGTTCCTCTCTGATCCACATGGGGGCAGCTGGGTCTGGAGGATCCACTTCCAAGATGACCGCTTCCGTGGTGGGCCTCAGCATGACCTTTCCTGGGGCACATCCTCTGGGGATTTACTCAGAGTTCTAACAGTGGAGGTCACCAGGTAGGAAGAAGCAGGAAGCCACAGCTACCAGGAGAGAAAGGTCGTTTTTGAAAATGGCACCTTGTCACTTCCACCATGTTCTGTTAGTAAAGAAGAGCCCAGATCCAAAGGGTGGAGAAACGGACCTTTGGGAGGAGAGTGGCAAAGTCGCAGCACAGCGGGCTGATGCTCATTCTGGGAAGCCTCATTGCAGCCAACTTTGAGAGGCCCAAACTGCAGTAAAAACCATCACCACAGGCCAGTCATTCAAAGTCAATGCCCTTTGTGAAGGGCAGTATGAAGCCACATGATTCAGTCAAGAAACCAGGGCCCAGAGCCACTGGCAAATGTACCGATTCCTGGCCACATGAGACTTACCCTCTGAGGCCTGGCTTTGGAGTGGGCTTTCACAGAGAGAATAAGAAGATCTCACCCAGGCCTCAGGAGAAGTGGACAGGATTCAGATGAACACGGCGCTCTGCTCAAGCGTGCAGAGCTGGCTGCAGAGAAGCAAGGGAGAAGCCAGGCTTCCCAGCCCAGCATGGCACGGCATGTTCTGGTCTGTCCCCCAGCCCAGCATGGCACGGCATGTTCTGGTCTGTCCCCCAGCCCAGCATGGCACGGCATGTTCTGGTCTGTCCCCCAGCCCAGCATGGCACGGCATGTTCTGGTCTGTCCCCCAGCCCAGCATGGCACGGCATGTTCTGGCCTGTCCCCCAGCCCAGCACCCACCCCAGCCCTCAGTGCCAACACTGGCTGTCATTAGCCAGAGCTCATTTTCCTCTTAGCCCAGAGGACAGCTTTTATGTTTCTAAAACTGGTTTCCTCCCTTTGTCTGCTCACATGGCCAGGCGTGGCCCTGGAGTTCTGGCAGAAGCCTGGCTTCTTTCCCCTTATTAGCTTCTGGTCACTACACATACCCCAGTGAGCAGTCCAGGACTCAGCAGCCATGTGTGAGCCTGTGAGTTCTGAAGGATGCTGTTGGAACAAGATGAATTCTTATCCAGCTGTTGGCAGCTGGGCTTGGTGGCACGAAGATGCCCGAAGAGGCCAATCAAGGAAAGGCAGGAGCTCTCTTCCCTGAAGGAGCTCCCAGGAAACAGGTGAGAGGACAGGTCCCCAGCAGCAGCAGCGGGAAGGGTATGCTGACAGAGCCACGGCAGGAGGTGCGTGAACCTGGCCCTGTGGGACCTGGCAGAGGATTCTGGGCCGTCGATGCTCAGAACCAGGCCGGCACAGCTGCGGATCATTTGTCCAGTAGCGCTGGATCCTTTAGGGCCAGACCCTGGAAATCAGGTGATTTTCCATGGCTCCCCCCAAAAGAGCCCACACATCTCGGGCCTTGTTCTCTTGGGCTGGTTACCAGGCAACAGTATTTTGGTAGTAATAAAGACAGTTCTTGTTTCTTCGCTGTAATAGAATCAATAGAGAAATGACGGTTCTCGCATAATTAGAATGATTCGGTCATGAAGCCATTTCTTTGTCAGCACTTCTTCACTGTTCTTTTTTATTTTTTATTTTATTTTTTTGTCTTTTCGAGACAAGGTCTCCCTGTAGCCCCAGCTGTCCTGGAACTCACTCTGTAGACCAGGCTGGCCTTGAACTCACAAAGATCCTCCTGCCTCTGCCTCCCAAGTGCTGGGATTAAAGGCGCGCGCCACCACACCCGGCTTTCACTGTTCTTTAAAATCTCATCATGGTCCGAGACCGTCCAGCTCAGCACCAAAGAACACGGTCTTGAGTTCTTCCTCTGCTTCAGGTTCAGGTCCCTGGGAGGAAATGCACTTAGTAGCCCCAACCACGCTGCTGTGTTTCCTGTCTCTAAGCTGATGACAGGAAGGGAGGGTTCTCAGCTGTTGTCTGCCACAGCCGCTCATTGGGCATTTATTTATTCAGTGGCTATTACACGCCAGTTGGTATAAGATCTGTCAGACTTGGGGGGAAATAATATATCCGAGAATACAGCAGTATCATTCCACAGTGACAGTTTTATGTCTGAGCTGTCCCCCGCAGGGCCATGTTTCTCCCTCTGTAGGGGACATTTCGGGTTGTAACCGTAACCATCGCTGGCACTGTTTGGGTAACCCACAGTGCCTTAGGGAGGGAAGCCTTGCTGGCAGAAGGTCACTGGAGAGGACCTTTGAAGGCCGCAGCCCAGCCCTTGGTTCATCCTGTCCCCTGTGATGTGAAGAACTTCTGCTGCATGCGACCACAGCCAGACCCGCCGCGCCTTTCCTCTCAAGTTATTTCTGTCGAGCGTTTTGGTTGTATCAATGCAAAATGGCAGACAGTTACCATATGACTGACCTTAAAGGAAACTGGAGATCATGAAACACAGACACACAGATTGTTTAGTTGGCTTTGAAAGACCCTTGGACAAAGGATAGCTTCCTTAAAATCTTGTTTAGCTATTGTGCTTACAGACTTTTTTTTTTTTTTTTTTTGTTTTTTCGAGACAAGGTCTCCCTGTAGCCCCAGCTGTCCTGGAACTCACTCTGTAGACCAGGCTGGCCTTGAACTCACAAAGATCCGCCTGCCTCTGCCTCCCAAGTGCTAGAATTAAAGGCATGCGCCACCACGCCTGGCTCCCGCGCTTACAGATTTTGAACCACATCTCTAGCCCAGTGTCGCTTCACTGGCCCCTGTTGTTAGCACTGCTGTGGGGTCACCTGCTCCATTTTCTCAGAAGCCCAACAGGTACATCCTTTTAGTTTTAGCTGCAGGAACCAGGCGATACATTGCACCCGTGACTGGTACATGGTTCTTTCCAGAAAATAGCATCTGAGATTTGAACCCAGGCACTGTGGTTGCTGAGCCACTGCTCTACCCCCCCCCACTGGATTAAAAAGTCAAAGTTCTATATAAATCTTCACACTGTGGGGGATATTCTCCTGCGTTGTGAAGGAGAATGGGGGTTGCATGTTCCTTGCTCTGTGCTCCTCCCTGGCATTGATATCGATGTTCACAGTGAGGAGAACTGCCTGAAACAAAGGATTGCAGCCGACTCTGGCCCTTGCTTAACAGCAATTAAAACCCTCTTTCTGTTGAAGAGGTAGACTGCGGCGAATGATGTAGCACCTATAAAACATCTTCCCAAAATCTTTTTTTTAACTTAGCATTAACCTTGAGAGGAGAGTGACCCAGAAAGCTGAGAGTCTTTCTTGTAGTATTGTACACAGATACCATCCCATTCCCTGAACTTTATGAACCGTTCTCTGTGAAAGACTGGGGTGGGGTTTGGGGGGAGGGAGGCTGACCATGCCAGGGCTTAGGAACTGTCCAGAAGCAGTGAGGCTCTAGTTGAAGCCAGCCCTTTGCCCATAGCAGAACACTACACAGACCTAGTTTGCTCAACAGTGGGGACATCTCGCTGTTTATAAGTGCAGAGATTCCGAAGCCATCCAGGAGCACATATTCGTGACCTCTTTTATATACTTAAGTATATCTTCTGTCTTCTCTCTTTCAGGGTGAAAAAGGTTCTCTGCAAAGTGGTTTGAAAATTAAGATGGGTCAGCTGGATGTGGTGATGCACTCCTGCACCCCAGAGCTGGTCAGCTGGATGTGGTGATGCACTCCTGCACCCCAGAGCTGGTCAGCTGGGTGTAGTGATGCACTCCTGCACCCCAGAGCTGGTCAGCTGGGTGTGGTGGTGCACTCCTGCACCCCAGAGCTGGTCAGCTGGGTGTGGTGGTGCACTCCTGCACCCCAGAGCTGGGAGGCAGGGGCAAGAGGATTGCAGGTCTCCAGCCAGCCTAGGCTGGGCTGCAAAACCCTGTCAGACTGAAAGGAGGAGGCAGTTGGGATGGCAGTAGAGAGGGAAAGGGGGTGGATAGCCTGAGGTATCAAGAGCTTTAAAGCATTCTCTGAGCTGTTTCCCAGAGACTGCATTTCATGTACAAAATCAAAAACGGTGCTCAAAATAACCTCCTTGTCTCTGGCCCCATTGTCTCTCTTGGTACTGAGACGTTTACCTGGGAGAGCTAAACTGTCATCCAGGTTTTGAGCCTCCCCCCACCCCCAGGTCACACGTGCTTCTTAGAGGATTCCTTGTCTATTTCTTTTCCTTCAGTGCTCAACATTATTGCTGCCCAGATCCTCCTTGATATTCCTCGTGGGGACCTCACCTGGCATGTGAGGTGGCTGTAGGTGGCAGTAGCAGAAGGTCTGTGTTGAGAGTAGAGACCCCGCCACTCACCCGCCTATAATTCATGGCTGTGAAACCTTGCCCTTGACTGGTTCTTGATCAAGCAGAAGACATGAAAGTTCCCCTCTGAAAACAAGGTTCTGAGGCTAGCTGGAGTTAACACAGAGTACAGAGCGTGAGGAGTTAAGCCACTGGGTGCCGTAATAGAGTTTGGGGAAGCGTGGGATGCATTTGAGAACACAGCTTCTCCCTGAACTCTGCAGCAAGGCCTCCAGTCACAGATCCAGCCTGGGCCCATCCAGCTGGCGGAATCCTCCTGTCCCCCAGGTGGCAGTAACGAGCTGCAGCCAATGCCATGCTGCAGCTGCTGCTGCTCTGATGTAGCCTGTGTTTGAGAGCGCTGCCCAAGTCAGCAGTGGCCGAGCCCAGAAACACAGTGCTTCGGCCTGCAGGCTGTGGAAAGGAATTCAGAATTCACCTTCGTTTAAAAAAAAATACATTTATCTTCTGTATGTTGTGGGGAGGGCACGTAGATGAAGGTCAGAGAGTGGCTTGTCAGAAGTCAGTTCTCCTCCCAGCATTTGGGCTCTGGGGATTGAACTCAGGTCCACTTGCCAGCCGGTGTCTTTACATGCTGAGCCATCCCGGAAGCCCCGCCCTCCTTTCTTTCTAACCCTTCCCCACCATGTAGACTCCTTGCCCAGGGCTGCTTCTCTCTGCTCCCTGAGTCTTTCCCCATCCTTAGCTATTAGTACTTAACTTCCTTATTCCTCATCTGTGGTGACTTCTCTTGGAATATGGGGACCCATGGATTTCATTGCCTTGAAGCACACTCTGAGACTGTCTGTCTCCATGTTGATCTGTGATCACCAGATGTTCTAGCTTGCTTTCTGTTGCTGTGGTAAAACACTGACCAGTTTGGGGGAGGAAAGGATAGGTTTAGCTTACAGGCTGCAGTCCATCATCCAGGGAAGCCAGGGCAGGAAGTGCAGCAGAGACCATGGGGGAATGCTGCTTACTGGCTTATTTCTCTGTCTTGCTCAGCTTGCTTTCTTATACAATCTCAGACCACGTGCCCAGGGCTGGCCCTGGCCACAGTGGGCTGCACCTTCCTCCATCATTAGCAATCAGGAAAATGCCCCCAGACACGTCCGCAGGCCGTTCTGGTCCAGGAAAGTCCTCAGTTGAGGTTCCCTCTTCCCAGGTGACTCGAGTTTGTGTCAAGTTGACAAAGACTGACCAGCACAGCAGGGTTGGCCAGTCATGCCCACCCTTAGAAGAGTGTCTAGTTTCTGAAACCACTAGGCTTCTTAAGGGTCTCTCGAACCATCTCCTCAGGTATACAAATGTGTGCCAACACATAAATACACAGAGACAAGATGAAATGTGGTTATGGTTTGATTAGACATAGTACCTACTTAGAACAAAAGCTAACCATAAGTCTGCTGAGGCCACAGCTGTTCATTCTGGTGTAAATGTGGTGTGCGTAGGAAAACCACAGCTCAGCCACCAGCAGGCAAGAATACTTTGTCTCCACATGAGAAACAAAGTAGAAGGTGGCCTTGCGTCCAAGGAGCCCCGCTCTTCAGTCTCACCTGCCTGTGGCAGCATCCGCTTTGTACCTTCTTGTGAGAAGAATGCACAAGGGGTGTCTCAGTCTGTCCATCTGTCAGTCTGTGCTCATGTCAAGCTTAAGGTCCATAGACAGCTCTGGAATTGGGTTTTAGCCTCTGGTCTACTGACATGGTCACCTTTTTAACTTCTCACTTCCACGTTCCTATGTTAGATCAGCTTCTTAAAATTCTTGGATTTCGAGCTGGCCTTGGTGTCGCACCAGAACACGTCTTCAGGCCTGCCTCATCTTTGTAGGACATGGCAAGTGCCCTGGCCAGGGGCTGTTTTGTGAGTGGCTGGTAGTGACGGAGAGCCTTTTTGAGACAGCTTCCACCCCACACAGCCCCATCGCGCCTGCCTCGTTCCTGAAAAGCAGACATGTATTCTTGCTAACAGCAACTGTAGAGATGCTCTTGGGACTTGTACTTACTCATCTGTGAAATGAGGTGGTCAGGTTCCAGGGTCCCCAGAGCCCTCTGTGCAAGCCCATGTGCCATGATTAAATGTTTTTCCTGAGTAGTACTCTACTTTGAGGGCTCAGACATCTCATAAATGCGCCTTAGGGCTGGGAACAGCCATGCTTTTAATTAAGGTCTTTGTAGGTCTTCACACCTGTGAACTTACTAAGTTCATTTCAGACAGTAAAAAATTGCACATTTTTTTTTTATTTTTTGGTGAGTACTGCAATAAAACCTTTCTTATAAAACAAAAACAAAAACGAGTCCTGGTAATGGCACTAATTATAGATGTTACTGTCAAGGGTGCTGAACTCACTTAACCCTCACAACGGTAAGGGTGTGTTTCTGAGGGCCAGGCATGCTGCAGTCCAAACCCCTCGGGTAATTTACCTTCCCGTCGGGGAGGGAGATCAACCATGAAATACACAAGCTGGAGATAAGTTCTTTAAGTGTTGGTACTAGCTGTGAGGAAAGCTGAGCAGGAGAACTGGGCAGTGCGACGAGGACCCAAGGTTTTCCGAGGGTAGTATGAATGAGGGGAAGCAGGGAAGCAGACGATTATGGAACTGGCAGGCCTGGTGGATGCGGGATCTGCCTGGAGCCAGCTGTGCCCGGGGTGGACAGGAACAAAACGAGATGTTTGAGAGGCATTTTACAGTTGGAAACATCTAGGCAGACCTTTGTAGTCCAGATCGTCTTCTTTCCTCCCTTCTCCTCTCTCCCTTCCCTCTCATTTGTCAGATGAGGAGAATAAGCCCTGGCTAGATCAGATGACACCCTAAAGATCCCTGGTCCATAGTAGCACCAACAAGAGTCATGGTTCCTAGCCTTGCCAAGAAACACATTCCCCTGACTTACAAATGAAGATCCAGAAAGTTCGAGAGTCGTTAAGCCCCCTTCCCTCCCCAGATGCCCACATGCTTCCCTGTGGTTGACAGACACTGATGACAGCTCTCATCCCCCACAGCAGTGGATGCTCTGTGAAGTAGCTGCTAGTGAATATGCGATCCTCACAACTGGAAGAAGTTCAAGATTCGGTTCCTGCATGCCTGGGCTCACATTTTTATTGACTAATCAGTCCATAACCTTGTTTTGTGTGTTTTACCTTATTTAGCATACATTATCAATTCACTAACATTGAACACATGGCTCTCAGCAATGAGCCCTTTTCTGAACCACTTTTCTAACATGTGTTTTTCTTCATTAGGTCTCATTTGGCTTAGGAATATTTTAACACTATTCTTGAGGGCTGGGGGTTGTATATGTCTTGTGTATGTGTGTGTGTGTGCATCTATGTGTTGTATATACACGTGGGTGTATGAATTTATTTGTGCAGATACTTGTGTGTGCACATGCAGGTGGAGGGGTTGGTACTAGGAGCCTTTCTCAATTTCCCTCCACTTTATTTTTTGAGACAGAGGCTCTCATTGAACCTGGAGCTCATCGATTGGAGTAGGCTGACTGACCAGTGAGCTCATCGATTGGAGTAGGCTGACTGACCAGTGAGCATAGGGAGCTAGCTGTCTCTGCCTCCCAGCACCGGGATTACAGATTTGCATCACTGAACCTGGCTGTCATAGGTGCTAGGATCCAAGCTTAGGTCCTCAGCTTGCGTGACAAACACTTTATTGACTGAGCCATCAACCCAGCTCTCTTGGGAGCTGTTATAAATAGGAAAATCACCACCGGGCTAGAGAGATGGTCTAGCGGTTAAGAGCGCTGACCACTCTTACAGAGGACCAGAGTTCGATCCCCAGCACCCACATGGTGGCCGAGAACCTGAAACTCCAATTCCAGGAGAACTCCAGTTCCAGGGAAATCCGACACCCTCTTCTGACCTCCGCGGCATTGCACGACACAGGTGCACAGACTTGTATGCAGACAGTACATTCATACACACGCACACACACACACACACACACATGTACATTCCACTTCAGCTGGGACCATGTGTACTGGGTGGCTCATTTTCACTTTTGATTCTGGGATCACAAATAAGTAAGCGAGTAAACTAAGTTAGAAACAGGCCGTTCCCAGGATGGGCATACTGAATACTGACTTCTTTTTCACTGAGCCGCTCAAAGGAAGGACTTTATTCAAGACCTGGGTGGCATCATTTGTAGTGGAATCATCTGCCAGAACACATTCCAGGGCACAGGATCAAAGGGGTTCTGAATTGCCCCCAAACACTGCTTAGAGAGCCCTGCTTCCCCAGGCGGAGCGAGAGCAGGGGCGGCCTTTCTGTTCACTCCTCGCTCCTGCTCTCTCTCTGGCTCTGCGCCTCCCCTAGAACTCATGCGGCCGTCCTGCTTTCACTAGCAAAATAAAACACTGCCTCTTCCGTGCTCAGTTCAGAAATGCATTATGGTTTTACTCTACGCTTACTCCACAAATAACACTTCTCAGTTCTGTAGCCACCGAAACATAATCTGTAGTGTAAATCAGCCATGTGGACCCGAGAACTCGCCTCTCAATCTTTTCCAAGACTCCTGCGGGGGCAAAACTAAGATACCGCTCATGCTTATGGGGAGCGAGAATGGTTTCCCAGGCTCGCTGGCATCTGCTGCACGTTGGCAGGAACAGAAGCAGAATTCTGCCAGCCCAGCTTCTTGGCCTCGACTTCCACAGTCGTCTCCTCAAGCTTGTGAGGTGGGGTGGGGTTCTGATGCTTATTGCTACCACTGTGGCTTGGCTTGGTGCTGCGTATCTCTAATAGCAGATGCGATCAGCCTCCCTTTTGTGAGAATTTCCATGATCACTTTCAGAACATGACTTTTGATAATGCTTTATGGTAACTTTGCTATCCTGTTTAGCCTTTAGGTTGCAGCAGACGGGGGGAGGGGGCTGGAAGAACCTGTGAAGAGGGCGCTTTCTGGCTAAGGCAGACTTGACAGATACCCTAAATCTGATAGTTCAGTGTTGAGTTTAAGAAGTCCTGCTAAGTCAAGAGTGTAGCAAAGTGGTAGACTGCTTAGCATGCACAAGGCCATCTGTTCACTTCCTAGCTCTAAAAAAGTCTCCTTTCCACATCCCACTCTGTCGTGGAGAGCTGCAGTGATACTCTACACCAGAATGGTCTTTTGCAGAAGCTTTTTAATTTTGAAATAGTTAAAATATTGTTGAGTTTAGACATGGCCTATATTGCTTGTATATGGAAATCATCTAAGCCGTCCTGCTCAGAGCTCGGTGACCTGCTCTGTGTCCAGGGGCCCCACCTGATGAGTAGACCTTGGGAGCATGAACTTCAGAGTCCGTATTGACGGGGAGGCATAGAAGTAGTGACCTTAAGACAATGCGTATCTAGATCCCCTTGAAGAAATTAGGTTTATGCAGTGTTGCAGGCTTGGCTCCAGGGCAGGACTCTGGGTGCCCACTGTGTAGACCAGGAGTCGACTAGATGCTTATTTTAAGGATGGCAAATACAATAAGAGCTCAGAATCCTCTCTGGGTCCTTCTCTGTGGGTTCCAATTCCTGGGTCTCTTTTTAGAGCCCACTAGCTGTTGCAGATGAAGCTTCTAAAGAGTCAGCTCAAGATGCTTAGTTAAGCAGTTAGCAGTGGCTAGCCCACAGGGGGAGCTTCCCTCGTGGTCTACCCATAGGCACTTGGAGTTGACTGTTACTCCTAACCCCCATTATTGATTGCATTCCTGGAGAAGTGAGGCTTTTTAGATGGTTTCTCCATTACTGGCTATGGCTTTGATCAGGATTTGTGAATCATGTGGGTCTGAGGCTAATAAAAATTTAACACACTGGGTGCTCACCCTGAACCATCCTAAGTGCTTTATATTTTTAATGTTACTTATTGAATACTGCTAGTGTTCCTTAGAACCCAAGAACTACAGCTGTCTCCACTGTACAGATTGGGGAACGGAGGCACAGGGCAGTTCAGTAACTAGTCACTTGGGGATTAGGCAGGGAGCTAGGGTTCAAATCGGTGCTGTGATTTCAGAGTTGACCCTGTGGTCATTGTTGACATTGCTGGAGCAGAGCCAGATGCTTTCCGTGGTCAGTACCAGGCCTCCGCCAAGGCTGCCATCCCCTCAGTCCTTATCAACACCTGCAAGGGCAAAGTTTTCCCACCAGCGATGCAGGTGAGGAAGTAGAAAACAGTGAGCATGCTGAGGACACAGGCAAGGAGATGAGGTCCCACTCCCCCACCCCAGGTCTGCTCCACTCTCACATTAAGGTTTTCATGTGTCTGCGCTTGACACTTACTGTGTGACTGCATGTGCCTGGCACTTCTTAGGGTAACGGGCATACAGACGTCTAGGGGGTAGAACATTTCCATTTCCAGAAAAGCAAATGCAGAGCACAGAGGGTAGAATGAATGCTAAGGTTGGGCCACCTCTGTCCCTCAGTGGTGGCCCTTGCTCAGCTTCACTGTATTGGTTTCGACTGTGAAATCCAGATAATGATCCCAGCTGAGGGTCAAGGCTCTGCTGCTTGCTTACTGTGTGACTGACCTTGGGCAGTTCAACTACATTCTCTCTGTGCCTTGGCTTCTCATGTAGAAAATAAGAAATACAATTCCTGCATTGTTGGTTTGGTATATATTGTCGGGCATGTAGGATTTAGGTGTGATATGCAGATCACAGGCCCACCATCATGCAAGTCCAAACTCTTTAATTTGGTATTTAAACTACTCAGCATAGCATAAGCCTCCAAGAAATTATCACTGCCAGTATGATGGGGACCATTATTATGTGACCATCTGATGACGTATGTCTAAGGCAGTATGCCTGCCGGCTTATATTTAAATATATACCACAAAAACATACACACAGTGTTCTATGGGCATTCTGGAAACATTGGGTTCCATTTCTAAGATAAATTCACCTCTATTTAAATTTTCCATTAATTAAAAATAGGCCTCAATGCCAGGCTCGTTCCTGGGCAGGAAATGACTAATACAATTAAGTAAGTCTACACTAAATCATAACCCAGAGGCCTGTCTCTGGCACAAGGGAAGAATCTCTAAGATCCTGGCCATTACAGTGGCAGGCAGGTGCCTGTGCAGGCCTCTCTGCTCCTCAGCTTGCCATGGGCTGCTGATTTAAACCACAGCAGATTCACAGCAGAGAGCAAACTGTCACCAGCAAGTGTCAGAGTGGAACTTGTATTTCTCTCTGTCAATTAATAATCTGACATTCTGGCTGTACTTTTAAATTCATATGACTTGTTCCTTATGTGATGATTCAGCCTACTCTGCAGGTTAACAAGAGTCACCATGGGCCAGGCCTTTTAAATAATTTATAGGCAGAAGTGACCCAGGCTGGAACCACTTCCCAGTCCTGTACCTGGCCGTAGTGGGTACGCAGGCAGGAGAATGGATACTGGGGAAGATATTTCAGCTGCATGTCACCCCTTATGGTGTGGGTGTCAGCTGTCCTTACCACCATCACTTTTGTAGATCCTAGTGTGGCATGAACCTCTCCAACCCGGCTGTCTTGCTCTGAGAAACAGGAAGAGGAATGTTTAAGTAGGTGGCAGCAGTCAGCCAGTTCCCGCAGAGCCCTGAGTCTCGTTTTCTGCCTCAATGTGCAGTGTTGCAAACAGTCTCCAGAGGCAGCGGCAATGGCCAATATCTTTGTTGGGGCCAGTGCAGAATGTGCTCTGGGGCCTCCCTGGCTGAGGTCACTGCTAGGCTGAATGAATAATTCAGGCCGATGCCTCCCTTCCTTCTGGATGGAGAACTGGGTCAAACTCCACTCGAGGGAATCCCCAGACCCCTGTCTCTAAAGAACCTACCACATCATGGAGTTGAAAAGCACACCACCATGCCCAATATACACAATTTTTTAAGTCAACCTAGCCAGGATCATAGAAAGTAAGCGGTAATCCTAGAATTCGAATAAGGATTTGACACCAGGGCTTATTTTGGGGGCTCTGGCTGAAGGACAGGCTGTCCCTCCACAGCCAGCACTCTCAGAGGTCAGTGCCAGATCAGCAGCATCTGAGGACAGATCCCTGAGTCCTGCCCAGAGCTGCCTCGTTCGAGGCTGGGATATGGCTCCCTTTTCTTCACTTTAACACCATGACCCCAGGATATACACTCAGTGTGCTTCGTGCCCTTCAATAATCTTCATGTGCAAACATTGGCTGAAGCTCATTCAATGAGGGAAGTTTCTAAAACCCACTAGCAGAAAGAAGTAAGCATTCATCAATAGAATGTAAATGATGAAGCATTTACTGAGTTCTTGCTGCATGCAGGCAGTATGTTAAGTGCATTACCTCATATTTCAATACTCTAAATGGGTATTTCCATCTTACTGAAGAAGAAACTGAAGCCGAAGGAGCTTGCCCAGTCACTGCTGGTACCGCAGACTTGCAGTTTGAGCCCAGCTCCATCTGATTACACCATTTAAGCCTTGCTCATTGCTCTTAGTTAAGAGTGGTTGATGAATTGAGCATCCATCAGAATGTATATGTTGATCATTCTGTGTTTAAAATTCATAAAAGGCAGATCATTTGATTAAATATTTTCAGCTTTTCCCCTGTCCCAAAGTCAGTTTTTGTTCCAAGAGCCAGCTACACTGAGCTCCTGAACCTAAGGGAAAGTACAGGTTGCTTTAAAGCTTCCTGGCCACGTGGGGGCAGCACCAGGTACTGCCGGCTGCTCTGTTAGGGAAGAAGCCAGCCGGCATGCTGGACCAGGGTTCCCCCTACACCCTTTCTTTTTCTTTGACCACATGGAATGGCAGTGAAGCTTTTCAGATCAGAAACCAAACAACTACAGAACTGTGCAAGGAAAGTGATTTTAAGTAAAGTCATGATGATGATGACGTAGTTTGAGGCTTTATTCCTTTCCATCAGCTTGACAAAGTGGTATTCTGAATGTGCTGTCCTATGCTAGGCACTTCTTTCTTATGCAAGAGAAAACACCATTTGGCTTTACTGAGTTGGTTTCAGCTGAAATCCATGTGTTTTGCAATTAAGCCAGTATTCTTTTATCTTGTTGCTACTGAACTAATTATTCACAGGTTGGAAGAGTCCATCATAGGCAGCGCAAGCCAGAGGCAACAGGTGTTCCTGGCCTCTGGTTTTAAGTCTGTGGCTTTCCCACGGCAGTAATGGTGTGTTATAATGCCCCTGGCAGGGTCCTCAGCTCCTATTTCCCCTGGAGCATATCAGTGTCCCCCTGTCTAACCCTCAGTATTCATCTTCATTAAGATTTTTACTAAGGTGATGAATATTATTTATTGTACAACCCAGAACACTGAAAGCAACAGCTTATTTTGCCCAGATAACACTAAACCAGTTACATGTCATAGGCAAAAACGGATGTCGTCGTCGTCCTGGTGACACATGTCCTGCCCCTTTGGTGGCTCCAGCTATGATTTCTGTGGCATTGTTGTTTGTTCTCTCAGTGAACATTTGTTGAGTGTTTTCTGTGTGCTGAGCCCTCGACCTATGTTGTATTTTCTCATAAAAACCCTGTGATGTTACTGTTGCTGTTAACATTGACATTTTTTTATGCCAGGCATGGTGGCGCATGCCTTTAATCCCAGCACTCGGGAGACAGAGGCAGGTGGATCTCTGAGTTCAAGGCCAGACTGGTCTACAGAGCAAGCTCCAGGCCAGCTGGAACTAAAGTGAGACCCTGACTCAAAAAAAAAAAAAATCCAAAAACCAACATTGACATTTTTACCTATGGGGGGAAAAATGACACAGTAAATGACTTGCCCAATGTCAAAGTAAAACAGGAAAGAGTTAAGACTGAGCTCCAGGCTGTCCTTGTTCTTGAGCCATTTACTTTCAAAATAGTGATGTTATTGCCTCCTTTGTGGACCTAACCCCATCATACAGTCCCCCTCTGGTAAGAGTTCACTGGCTCGTTTCAGTGATTAAACAGGGCCTGCTGAGGTGGCTCAGTAGTAACGGGGTTACTCCGCATCTGTGGTGGACTCACACCCAAACAGGAGGAGCCCAGAAGCCAAACCACCTTTGAGTTCCAGGCACTCCGCTCACCAGCTTGGGCCTCACCTAGTTTCTCATCTGTCAAGTGGGTACAGTAACTCTGGATCATCTCAGAGGCTTCAGGCATGGATAAATGAGTTAAGCTTGGACATGTGAACAACTCCCCATGTGCTGTATCAGATAACACAGCCACACCAATTTCTGCTATTGAAGTGGCTCAAGTAAAAGTGGCCTGTAGGTCAACCTGAGTTTTGATCCCCAGAGTCCATGTAAAGGTGGAAAGAGAGAATTGACTTCATAGGGTTGTCCTCTGACCTCCACAGGTATGCTGTGGCATGTGCTCTCTCTCTCTCTCTCTCTCTCTCTCTCTCTCACACACACACACACACACACACACACTCACACACACACAGAAATTATTATAAAATAAAGTGGGTACAATGTATGTAAATGTTTTCCAAATCAGTAGTTCAGTTCTTTGAAGGTAGAGAGAAGCAACAAGGCAGTGAGTGGTCTGTGATTTTAGTAATGAGGGCCTGTGTTGGAAACCAGTGGGAGAGAGGCTAGCAGGCTTCCCTGGCTCCCTGGAGAGCAGGGGAATCTGGCTGCTTGTGAGCTCACATCCAAGAAGTGGATTTTCGTAAAATAATGTTTGATGGTCTGTACCCAGGCGTTTCTGACTAGCCACATGGAGAAACAGGGTTTGGTCTGGGGACTGATGAACCCAAAGCTGAAGGACTGGCAGTCACCCAGCAGAGAAGTGCTTTACGCTGCTGGCCAGGAGTGGCCTCCTCAGGAATGCCAGCCCTTGGTTGCCCATGCCCGCCCCTTCCCCTCAGCTTCCCTGCCACTCATACACACATGCAGAGCAACTTGAGTGGCCCTGCCGCGGCTCTTCCCCAGGAGACAGGCAGCCAAGTGGGTTTTGCAGTCTCTGCCACTGCCGCCTTGGGGCTTACTTGTAATAGCTGCTGCCCATGCTCTGTCTGCAGGGCGGCAAGCAGAGGCATTACCAGCTTTGCCCTCGAAGCTGGGAGCATCTGGCATCTGCCTGTCAGTGCATAATGGGTTGCTTCTGTGTTTAGCATTTTGGTGGGTTTTCCCCTGGAAGTATGATTAGCAACTCAGCCAGGGGATGCTCAGTCTGATCATACTGGCTTTCTATTGGGCGCCGTGGGATAGATGGCCACCTTTCATTTTGAAGTTACATTTAGAAGCTTAACGAGCTGCTCTTTGAGAGCAATCTCTTGGCTCCCAAGGAAGTGTGGCTGCTCATCTGCCCCACCTGGCCCTGGAAGGAGGTCTCTCCCACTGATGCGCAGCTTCGGGGGTGGGAGCCTTTGGGATGCTGGGAAGGATGAGTGAACAGGCCTCAGACCATCTGGGCACATCCATGGCGATCAAGAACGTGGCCCTGTTGTATGTTGTGTTTCACACATCTTTGGACTGTTGACTTGTTAAAGTTAGCACATAATGATTTTTAGAGTAAAAGAAAAGAAAACACTGAATACCAGAACTTTAAAAGGAAGACAGGGCATGATAAATAAATTAATCTCTAAATGATAGCAAAATACATAGGATTTGTGCTTAAAAGCTACCTCACAGCTCTGTCTTCAACAAGCATTTGGGATTTGGTGCTGATAATGATCGCTGTAAAGCTTCACCAAGCAAACTCTGTGACTGCCTTGTAGTTCCATGGAATCTGCTACAGGTTGATCCTGAGCAGTGAGTCACTTCTTGCCCTCTGACTTTGTCTTCTAGTGCTTTGCTGTGCGCTCTCTAGGCTGGGTAGAGATGGCAGAGGAGGATCTCGCCCCTGGGAAAAGCAGTGTTGCTGTCAACAACTGCATCAGGCAGCTTTCCTACTGCAAAAATGACATCCGAGACACAGTCGGCATTTGGGGAGAGGTAAGTCACATGCGGAAACAGCCAGGGCTCCTTCCCTATGTTCTGCCATGCTCCCCTAAACCCAGGGCTCCGGGAGACCTGGTAGTGAGGGGCACTCATGTGTTTGCCAATGGCAGTTCATCAGAAGGACAAATACTGTCCACATGGTACACCCAGGTGGCTCACCGTTAACCCTGCCAGGGGCCACTCAGGACCAGGGCCCTGGGAGAGAGCATTTCTTAGTGGCTAAATGAAGTCCCCTGGTCCTCAAATCCTCGAAGATCCATCAGTGAACCTTCACAGCTCGGCAGCCTTCCAAGTTTTGCATGCACAGTGAATGTCCCTCTATTAAGAACAGTTTTCTAGGGAGAAGACCTGGCTTTCTCTGAGTTTCGTGTGACTCCCACACCTGCACACATAAACTTCAGTGCCCTAATCTAAGAGATACCAATCACACTTCTTCCTTTATAGTCTGACAACACTGCACATGACTTGAGGAATTGATGCCGTATTACTTACTCTTCTGTTGCTGGGATAAAGACACCATGACCACAAGCAGTTTATGGAGGAAAGAGTCTATTCTGGCTTGTGGTTCCAGAGAGTTAAGAGCCTGTCATGGCAGGAGGCCTGGCAGCAAGCAGCAGTCATGGCGGGGTGCCAGGAAGCCGGGAGAGCACATTTTACCACATAAGCAGCAGAGAGAGAGAACTCATAGTAGGCAAGGCCATAACTCTCAAAGCATCCCCTCAGTAAGGCCCTTCCTCCAGCAAGCCTGCAGCACCTCCCAAACTGCGCCACCAACTGGAGACCATTATTCAAATAATGGAGCCAAAGAGGGCCATTTCTCATTCAAACCGCCGCAGCTGCCTACATATCTTCTCATTTTTTTTAACAAAGCTATTATTTATTCTATTTGAAATGTTAGTTTTCAGAAAAGAAAATAAGTAAATATACCAGATTTACATAAAAATCGCATCA
Source organism: Rhizomys pruinosus (assembly GCA_009823505.1). Lineage (NCBI taxonomy): Eukaryota > Metazoa > Chordata > Mammalia > Rodentia > Spalacidae > Rhizomys > Rhizomys pruinosus. Next base: position 2,209,726 of record VZQC01001212.1, read on the forward strand.
GACATGAGAAGCCATATTTAGAACATACCGATAGCCTCTCAGAATAGTGTTTTGTTCATGCCCACTAACAACATGTATGAAAGTTTACTTTTGGACCGGGCTGTTGGCAACTCCATTGTCATTTTCTCCAGGCAGTACGTCATGATGGGCTGCAGGTTCCCAAGCCTTCCCATGGTTGAGCCTTCAAATGGGACTGGGCTCCATTGATAACCATACTTTCAAGTCTTCGGTATGGAGGAAGAGGGGAAGAATGTTCTCCCCTCCAAGCCCAGCCCTGTTGAGCATCTCTCACTGCACAGCCTCCCACTTCCCATCGTTTGCCCAGGATCGAGTTATGTTTGTCTTTACTCATCTTCAGTCAGAATACTTTCCAAATTCTTAGCTAGGATTTACAGGAAAGTCTGCCGTGATCACACTAATGTGAGCAGTAGATGTCCGGCTGTATATAGGTATGAGGTGTTAAGCAAACCATAGTCCCGGGCCACATGCGTCTTTGAAAGTTGTGTTTTTACTAGTAAGTTCATCTGCAAATGGCTTAGCTGCTCTTGAGGGAGAGGTCTTCGGTCATTTTGAATCTTAGCCACAGACACTGGGCACAGCTTAAACACTGGCTGGCAGGAACGCTCACTGAGCTGTCCCTGCCGCCCCACGCATCACAGCTCAAATCACTCTACAAACCTCTGATAGGAACCTAAAGCATTATTCTCAAAAACTGTAGCAAGGAGCAACTGATCTGTCCCTTTGGGGATTGAAGCCCCACCAAGGGGCCTTGACGTTCAACCCAAGCACCCCCGCCCCCTGGCTTCCGTATAGCAGCATCTGGGCTGGCTTCCAGAGACCATCTTTCAGTTATCCAGCAGATGGTTAACAGGTCCTTACGCTTTGCCTGGAGATTGCACAGGAAGGAATAAAGTTGTATAACTAACATTCCTGCCCTCAAAGAGCCAAACTGAACGGGGAGAAGGGACATCAAAGCCTGCATTTCCAAACAGCACAGCGTTGGGAAGCCAGAAGTCCTCCTCTGAGGGTTGTGGCCGTGCCCATCACAGTGCTGCATCAGAACTCGGGCGGGATTCTCAGCTTCAGTGTACCAGCTTCTCGTTGCAGATCAGAGGCGAGCTCTCCCAGGGCAGTGGAGGGTCCCAAGCACCTCAGGCAGGCAGGGTCTGAAATTCGGAATTAGATAGGAGAAAGTCAGCTGCCTTGACACTGAGATGCACTGGGAACGGTGCCTGACCTTGCTGCTACATCCTGTACACATGGACAGATTGGGGGGGGGGCAGGGGGATGGCTCGGGACAGGGAAGCCAAAGGGATCCATGAGAGATACGGCCTGAGGAATGGGGAGAGAGGAACGTCAGAGGCAGATGGGTGAGGCCAGAGTTCACAGGGGCAGATTCTTCAGGGTACCCACATTAGCCTTCTAAAGACTCAGAAGCGTAAATAATTAAAGATAAGAGCTGGCTAGAGAACAGGCTGGGACACATGGCAGAGGACTCAGGAGAGAAACTGGGAGTGGGAAAGATGTCTGAATATTTTGGCACTGAAAGGATGCTATACGCTCTTAGGGAGGGCGGCTCTTCGGGTCTTTGAAAAGGTGTCCATTGTTTGCCATAATGGTGGTGAGGATGGAAGGCCCGTGTGAGGAAGACAGTGTGTTTTCTCATTGACTTCCAGGGCAAAGACATGTACCTAATCCTGGAGAATGACATGCTGAGCCTGGTGGACCCCATGGACCGCTCCGTGCTGCACTCTCAGCCCATCGTGAGCATCCGTGTGTGGGGTGTGGGCCGTGACAATGGCCGGTGAGTGCCTGGGCTGCTGCAGCTGGGTTTCAGCCTAACACTGAAGTGTGCTCTCACAGCACCTCCCTGTATATGAAAAGTAACAGAAACTGGTTAGAAATGTGACAGACCCGAGTGAGTCGTTTCCTGCCTCCCAAGCCCACCGCCTCCCCTGCCTCACACCTTCATCTGCTCCATCTTCTGCCTTCAGGCCTGCGTATTTCTCCTCCCAGACTCCCTCATTCTGCCAACTTCCCACTCTTTAATTTCTCCGTTCACTGTCTTTTTCTATTCAGTGTTACTGCTCTTGGTTGAGCCCTGGCCGTTTCAGTGTTCTCTTCATAAGGGAGCGTGTTCACAGGGTAGAGTCCCACACAAACATAACCACAAACCTTCAGTCATTGAGTCATGAGTGTCAGGAATGGCCGGAACTCAAGGTTGACTAAAGTTATTAAATCTTGAAATGTCTGCTTAGAGCAAAATTGCATTCATTATGTGTTTTTATGAAATTCTACTGGAAAATTATCTACAAGTGATGTTTTTACTTAGATGTGTTGGGAATTTTCTGCTCTCCAAGATGATTGGAAATGGATGTTCAGACTTTGAAACCCCTGTTGTAGCCATAACTTAAGCAGTTATTGTCACAACTATACTTGGCTCCCATTTAAAGTAGTTAGGTAAAGTTACATGCAGTTAACTGTTAAGTTACAGTGAATTTTTGGCAATTTTAAAGGTACAGGGGGATTTTCTTGGACCAAACTATTGACAACTAGGTATTGCTTTGTTGAAAATGGACAAGAGTGTTGCAGAGAAAGTAGAGATCACAGATGGCTCTCCTGGTATTGAAGGTCCATTCCTGGATATTGGGGGGGGGTTGTTGGGGGTATGGGTGTGCTTTAATTGGGTGGGTCACATGGGCCTTTCTAAGGGTTGCCTTGTCTTATCACAGCCCTCTGAATATTAGGCATCAGCATTTGATTGTCCTTTGATCCAGTTCCATATCCTTAACCAGAAAGGATTAAGGCAAAGTATTTTTCAGTCAAAGAATAAACATGTACACTGTAACCAGATGTGAAAAAGAATGCACTCACTGACTACTGATTGGATAAAGCTTCCTGGGAGCCGAGTGTAGCATGCCTTTGAGCTTTCTATAATAGTGTGGGCTGACAGCCGCTGATTCCTTGGGGGGAGGTGAGTGAGGAGGTGGATGATTCGTATACACCTGTCGTTCATTCGGCAGAGCTGGAGTTGGATTGAGTTTACAAAAACACTGAGGTGGCACGTGTTCATCATTGAGAATAGGTAGCCTTGGTAGAGGGCTCTGGATGTAAGATGCTTGGTACTTTCCTGATTTCTGTCCTTCCAAGTTTGTTGACCAGACAGGAGCCAAAGTGGACATCATTGTATGCAACTAGAAATGCTTGTGGGGGGTTTGGTTTTGGTTTTGTTTGCACTGCTGGTGCTTGAACCCGAGCACTCAATCCCTGGGCCACATCCCTAGACCCCACTGTATATGTTTTAGGTTATGGTATTTGTGGTGTTCATTGATGTTAGTTTTCATTCTACCCTACTTCTTTAAAATAAATCCAATTTGTTACATGTGCAGGGGGAAAAGTGATTCAAATTCTAGTTAGGAGAATTGTTCAAACTCTCTGCACCTCATTCTCTCTTTTATGAAGATCATAACGGACCACAACACACGCGTATGTATGTGGTTTTTTTTTTCTTTCTTTTTTTTGGTATTTTTGAGACAGGGTCTCCCTTTTAGTACCAGCTGTCCTGGAGCTCGCTCTGTAGACCAGGCTGGCCTTGAACCCACAGAGATCCGCCTACCTCTGCCTCCCGAGTGCTGGGATTAAAGACCTGCGCCACCACGCCTGGCAATACACATGTATGTACCAGTGAGTGTGTGTAATATCCCGTCAGTGATGAAAACATGCAAGTGGTTAATGAGTGTTTACTAGACGTTTTAAACTAACTCGCACTTAGCAGATGCAGCTAATTACATGGCTTCCTCTCCAAGTCGCTGAGGAGGGAGGGGGAAGGAAGTCAGACTTCCTGAACAGTTGATCACAGAAGTTAGGCATTGTAAAACCTAGTGAGCTTAGTTGTCTGGCAGAGCCCTTCAAGGCCCAGCCCCCGAGAAAAAAGTAGATTAGATGACATTGTACTGGTTATGCTTTAAACCACTTTTCTGTGTATTTGCAGAAAAGTATAATTTAGAGCTACACTCGGGGCTCTCTCCAGGCTGTCAAGACCTCAGCAAGTCCCTGTGGTTCTGGGGGGTAATGGGGGGGGGTGTCCTTGAGCTAGATTCTTTGTGCCACAGTAAACAAAGCAGGTTTGCCACTGGAAGGCCCTGTTTCTTCCTCTTGGTCCCTGGGTTTTCATTCCCTAGAAGAAGGGGCCTTTGTATTCCTGTTAAATCTTTTAAACTTTCCTGTGCTTTTTATTCTTTTCCTCTTTTTTTCCCCTCTTAACATCAATTTACAAGAGCAAATTCAATTTGTAATGCTGCAAAGGAAAGGGGTTTTCACTTTGCATGAATAAAACATAAAAGTGCTTCATTTTGCTCTGTAAAACGGGCCCGTTTCACATTCTCTTTTGTAACTTTCCTTGCTAAGAAAAAGGCATCTCTTGTGGGGTTTCTTGATGTGGTTAAAATGAATAAGAAAAGGATGTATACCACACTCGAAGAGCACAAAACCTTCCTCAGAAATCCAGCACACCTCACTGAGCCGTATAATTTCAGAATTGCTGGGGAATGTTTCGGGTTTAGCATTTTCTTAAGGCTTTCTAATGGCTTGCTTTGCCTTGAAGAATTCCTTACACGGTAAGGTGACTTTGGATGAAGAGGCAATGGGAAGATGACAACCCCCACCCACTGTGTCCCCAGGCTGCGTTGGAGAAGCCTCTCACTAGGAACTGGGTGAGGAGTTGCATTCACCCGGATGTTGTTGGTTCCCTGGGTCTCAGGTCTGGATGCTGTCTGGCCCTCTCCTGGAGAGGCATGCATGCCTTCTTCCGAGGGTGTTTCTTGGAGCCTGCTTGCCTTATTGCCTGGCAAAGCAGAGCTGCTTCCTCCTTCAGAGCCACACCACACTGGCTCCACGTGATCACAGTGAGAGCAATGTCAAGGCCTCTAGAGATGGAGGCGAGTGACGTGCTTTAGAGTTAGGGCTTTATATTCCCACACACAGCCCAGAGAGCACCAAGACTGACTTGACATGCTCCTGTCACTATGTGAAAGAGGGCATCCTCTGAGCTGTGAATGGCACTGGGCTTTCTAGCTGCCATTTTGTCCTCAGTCTCTGGACAGATGACCAAAGCATCAGTGCTCATCTTGTCTTTGTGTGCCTGCCTGCCAGGCCACCATACCAGCAGTGGGTAGAAAGGAAGCTTTCTTATACTTTGGGAAGCAACTTTCTCCTTATTCTTTTAGAGACAGAGTCTCCCTTCTCCCTGTAGCCCCAGCTAGCCTGGAACTCGCTATGTAGACCAGACTGGCCTCATTTTCACAGAGATCCGCCTGCTTCTGCCTCCCAAGTGCTGAGATTAAAGGTGTGTGCCACTTCTCCTGACCTTATTCCTTACTCCTTAGAAGTATCAAACACAAACCTAACCTCTCAGCTTAGGGGAACTGTATTAGTCAGGGTTCTCTAAAGAAACAGAAGCAACAGGATGAATATATATAACTATATACAATTTATTGATTTGCTCACGTGACGGAGCTCAACAGTAGCGCCGAACTGGAGAGGCCGGGAATCCAGGGAACTGCTCAGTCCGCAAGGCTGGATGTCTCAGGAGTCCCAGTCTAGTGCTGAAGGCCCGAATGGATTCCAGGAGATCTGCCAGTCTCAGTACACGCTGGGATCCGAAAGGTTGATCACAGCAGCAAGACAAACTCACCAGATGAGAGAGAGGCAAGCCGCAGGAAGAAGGAAAAAGGGGCCAGCTCCCGCTGCCGTGGCCTTAAATACTGCCTGCCGGCAGAAGGTAACACCCACATTTGGGGTGGGCCACCGGGTTGAGGTGGTCCAATCAGAAGACCCTTTTCTCTTATTTGTTCCTTAGTCCAGTCAAGTTGACACCCAGGATTAACCATGACAGGAACTTTACAGGGACTCCTCTTTTCACCAGTGACAGATATGGACCCAGCTTCTAGGGGGCACCAAGATCCTGTGTCCATTGGCCAAAGGAAATAGAGCCTTTTAAGCTCTCCTCATCCCTGAGGGAGGAAGGTGGGGGGTGGAATGGAGGTGGGTGGAAAAAAGACCAAGTTTCGTATCCCGTTAGTGGTATTTCTCCAAGGCAGCTTTCTTGCTGGCGGACCGTGGAGGATTAATCATGTCACAGTATTGATAGTAAGAGCTCTAGAGTTACCTGGGAGACTGTGCTAAGCCAAGTGACAAGACCTGCTCACACTCTGGACCCTCCCTCTCAGAGGCTTTGCTTCGGGATCTAAAATCCTTTCTATGTTAGTCACTTTTATGTTACTGGTAATCAATTAAAAAAAAAAAAAGGAAAGATTAAGAGTATAGCACAGGCTGGGCGTGGTGGCGCACGCCTGTAATCCTAGCACTTGGGAGGCAGAGGCAAGGGCATCTCTGTGAGTTCAAGGCCAGCCTGGTCTACAGAGCGAGTTCCAGGACAGCTAGGGCTACAGGGAGACCCTGTCTCAAAAAGACCAAAAAGAAAAAAAAAAAAAAAAGCAGAGAGAGAGAGAGAGAGAGAGAGAGAGAGAGAGACAGAGACAGTGTATAGCACAGTATCTTTAATCCCAGAGGTAGGCAAACACACACTTTGTGTGTGTTCCAGGCCAGCCAGGGTACATAGCAAGACTGCCTTGAGAGAGAGGGGGTGGGGGAGGGGAGGGAAGGGAAAGGGAAAGGGGAAGGAAAAGAAAAAAGAAAAGAAAAGGCTTATTTCGCTCTCAGAACATGTAGAAGAAGCTGTTCCCATCATGATGGAGAAGCCGAAGAGTGAAAGGAATGGGGCCTGGGCCTCACTGAGGTCAAGTTCCCGCACGAGCAGGACACTCTCAGCCAGGCCGCCAGTGTCGCTCTTCCCCAGATCTGTGTGCTGAGGACCAGGCATTTACATGGGCCTTTGGAAACGCATTCAGACCATATCAGGTTCCTTCATGGAAAGCCAGTCACTTGAAACACACTTGAGGAAAGGCTGCTCTGGTTAGTAAACTCATTCATTTAAATTAGTGGCAACACTAAATTGCTGTTTTTATTAAAAAAAAGTTTGATTGCTTTCAATAAATAATGATTATAAGTGGCGACCCCATTGGGCCAGCTTTAATGAAGATAAAATTTCTTCATAATTAATAGCAGCCATCAACAGCATTGTATACAAGTGCTTTTTGGTAATTGGCATTTTCTTGTTCAGGTTGAATGTTTATCCTGTAATACTGTTTGTGTGTATAGTTTGTACAGCAAAAACAGTCTTCCTGGAAAGTGCTTTATACATCTCTTCTGATAATGATGAATAATTTTTAATAAGATCTGTGTCACAGATTATTCATTAATTTTCAGATGAGGCATCTTTGGTTTAGTTCTGATTATTATCTCAGGAATTTTTTTTTTTTTTTGGTCTTTTTGAGACAGTGTCTCGCTATAGCTCTGGCTGTCCTGAAACTCGCTCTGTAGACCAGGCTGGCCTTGAACTCACAAAGATCCACCTGCCTCTGCCTCCCAAGTGCTAGGATTAAAGGCGTGCACTACCACGCCCAGCCTATCTCAGGAATTTTTTATCAGAATAATATAGTTAGCCTCAATTGTGCTGAACTTTCTGAAATCTTCTCTTCCCCTAAGCTATCTGCAGTGGGTTATATGAGTGAGTTTGACTCAAGGTGCTTTCAAAGGCTTTAGGACACGCGTAGTTCACAGTCCTGCTTCTTACATGTGTTAGGCAAGCACATCACTACTTAGCTGTAGTTCCTCTTTCCACTTTTTATTTTGAGACAAAGTCCCACTGAGTTGCTCCGGCTATCCTTGAACTTGCTCTTCAGCCCCAGGTTGGTCTTGAGCCTGCCATCTTCCTGCTTTAGTCTCCTCAGTTCTGAGGATTAGAGACCCATGCCACACACAAGAACTGTGTTTTGACTCTATTTAAACTTTGGAAATTAGGACAGAACAAAGTGTGATTTACTCCAGATGATCCTTTTTCAGTTTATGGCAGAAAAAAAGAACAGACTGCAGGTATTTTTACCTGTCCCAATAGGCGGCTATTATGTTATTGGACAAAAGATGATGGTGTAGTTAACCTGACCTGATGTGTACTAAGTACCAAGCCAGAGTGACAGCAGCAGGGAGATGGGCTATCTCCAACAAGGGCCCATCCTTAACTATCTGGCTCCTTCAGGGAACAGGTAGGCCCATGGAAGCAAACTGAAAGTGGAGGGTGACAAAGTATGTTCTGGGGCCTGTTTATATGTGGCCCAAGAGCCTGAATGAGCTTTACCTTTTTAAAGTGTTATTAAAATAATAAAAAAGGACCCAGTTATGGGATCCCCAGGATGGTGCAGGTCTTTACAGAAAGAGCATTAGAATAAGGATTCATGAAGAGCAGAGTCGGGTGATCTTTGGAGCCGCTCTGCACAGGAAGCCTCTGTAGGGCTAGTGAAGCCTTTTTGAACTCTTTTCCTCCCTATGTCTTAGTTCTGACAGCAGCTTTGTTTTTTGGTTTTTGTTTTTTATTTTTTTACTTGAGATCATGCCCTGCCACACCCATCCAGCCACTCATAAAGACTCCTTTATGTAACTAGTGCTGTTGGATACTAGTCAGCTTTCAGAACACACACTGACAGAATCGTAAATTATCAGCCACCCTGTTATCCCATACATGTGACTTAATGTGCTAGGAAAAAAGAGGGCTGCTGGGTCAACTTTCAGGGTAGCCTGTCAGCATTGCTCAGCCTTGCCACTTTTCCTTAGAGCTAAACCTTGTCTATGAAACAAGGTACAGCTGGCTGCCGCCTTGTGTGGGATCCTACTGGGCTAAATCCTGTAGCAGTCTGTGGGAAGCAGGGCTGTCTGACAGGACAGCTCCGTGCCGTGGGAAGCAGGGCTGTCTGACAGGACAGCTCCATGCCCTGGGCTCAAGCTCTCCCAGGCAGGCATTCTGCCCTCCCTCTCGTGCCACCTGGGTCTCTCTGGACCAACTAACTTGCCTCCAGCACGACACGACCATCTGGATCTTGTATACCTCACTGCGGCCCATATTCTGTTCCTGCTCCCTTGGCCACACTCAGTTACAAGGGACTCTGGGAAACGGAGTCCTTACCTAGCAGGCATTCAGTTTACTTTCATATTGCTGTGTCAAAACCTTCCAAACAGTACCAATCTGGGGAGGAAAGGGTTTATTTGGCTCATATCTCTTGGGTCACATTTCATCATTGAGGGAACCCAAGGTAGAAACTCAGGGCAGGAACCTGAAACAGGAGCTGAAGCATGGGCCTCAACGCTGCTTACTAGCATGTGCCCCTGGCCCATGCTCAGCCTACTTTCTTATACAATATTAGACCACCAGCCTGGGGGTGGCACTTCCCACAGTGAGCTGGGCCCTTCTGTATCAATCAACAATCAAGAAAATGGCCCACAGACATGGCCACAGGCGAGTCCAATTGAGCCAATTCCCCAATTGAGGCTCCCTCAACCTAGGTGTGTCAAGTTGACACTAAAGCTATCCAGCACATCAGGCAGTTGGCAAAGAGAAGAGCTGAAGCAACTGGAGTCTGAAACGTAAGTTTCTCGGCCCTCTGACTGTTGCTGCCTGCGCTGTTTCCGCTCCGGCCCGTGCTGGGAATACACCCGAGGCTAGTGCGTGGATGACCTGTGCAGCACTAGAAGCTCCCGGCTCCTTCCTCTGCTTTCTGCCTCACGGGAGTCGTCCTAGAAACGAGTCCTTATCCCATTGCCTCAGTTCTGAGTCCACTGCCCGGTTTTTCCAAGACTCCTAGAAATGCAGGACTAGCTTTGTCATGCTTCTTCAGAGATTCTGACACAGCTGGCGGACGGACCCACTGTGAAGGTGCCCATGGCCCTCCGGTCCCTCCTGTGAGCCTAGAGACCTAGCAGTGCCGCCTCCTCAGGGGCACAGTGTTGCTCTGTGAAACTTTCTCCAAACCTCTGTTTTAGTAATCCCTGCCTCTTTCCTTTGTTCCCTCTTCCTGGAGGTCAGAGCCCTGTCCTGGGATTCCTGCTCCCTTGGTAATTTCATGTTCTCTTTTGCTCTTGGAGTTACAGTTCTTGACATGATATTCTCTGTTTACATGATGTGTCTGTCTCTTGGGTGGTCCTGCCTGGCCTTTCTCTTGACACTTCAAAAGAGGAAAGGCTCTGTTGCTTAGTTGCCCAGTATGCCACAGTAGGAACAGGTGGCCAAGTAGGTCTGTTGACTTCATGGTTGCCAGGAAGCAAAGAGAGAGATGAGAAGGAGCTGTGGTCCCAATAACCCCCCTTTTTTTAAGTAATAATTAGAATTAATTTTTTTTTTATTTATTTTCATATGTGTATGAATGTACTGTCTGCTTGTAGGTCTGTGCACCCATGTCGTGCAATGCCCCGGAGGTCAGAAGAGGGTGTCGGATTCCCCTGGAACTGGAGTTAAAGACGGTTTTCAGCCGACATGTGGGTGCTGGGGATTGAACCCGGGTCCTCTGCAAGAGCAGTGGGCATTCTTAACCGCTAGGCCATCTCTCCAGCCCCCCAGTACCCCTTTAAGAGCAGGCCGCCAACGACCCTGCTTCCTCCTACTAGGCCCCACCTTGTAAAGAGTCCACCCTTCCCTGTAATGCCCAGGGCTGGGCCCCAGGCCTTAGCATATGGGCATCTAGGAGTCGGTTGATATTCAACTATAGCATAGAACATTTGGGAAAGCTACTTTGAGTGTGGCTATTCTTTGGTTTAGCTACACCACACTAGCAATGCAACAACACTTGTACCGAGGAGACAGACAAACGTGGTTCCTGAATCAGAAAGAATTTTCAGTGGTAAACGAGATTACTAATAAGGGGAATTACTAAGTGTGGGCCTTTTGGTTTTTGAGCTGATCTGAAAGTTATCTCTGTTCTGTTCTGTTTGGTTGGCCGTTGATGCTTGCCTGGGTGTGATTTGCTGAGTCTCTGTATGGAGGACAGAATTTCCTAATGACATCCGGTAGATTCTGTGAGCCAAACAGTAATGAAAGATTGATGGAACTCCAAGGTCTGCTAATGCAAGTTTAATCTAGGGTGTATGCTGTTGCGCCTCCGGGAGAGACGTCTTCAGGGAGAGAGCAATAATTCTGTCCCTACGCCCCTGTATTATCGTGACCTCTAGAGCTAATTTCTTTTTAATACAGCCCCATGATAAGCAGAGGTGTCAGGATTTACTTGACCGTTCTGCTGACTTACACTGTGGTGATATTTTATCTCTTTAGTGGCTTCCTTGCCTCCTCTTCATCATGCTGGGGAACTTGCTGTACTTTGAGTGTAGAATAACCTTTAAGGAAAGACATAAGTAATTGTCCTAGAGAGTTTCCCTCAGAGAATTCGGGAGGACATTTTTAATCACATCAGTCATGGTGGTGCTGTCACTGTTGGTGACAGTCGAAGACAACAGCCTTCTGAGAAGCGCTCATCCATTTTAATGGCTCTGGCCCAGCTCATTGTCCAGTTTCCTGTCCCTGTGTTCCAGCCAATGAAGATGGCTTGAGCTGTTGTGCCTGAAGGAGCCAGACAAGTTGAGGAGCCTGAAGAACTCCTATCTTTTACTTCCTGAGCCGTGAGCCAGGTGAAGAATGACCCTTTCTGGATGCAGTGGGAGGGAGATGGGCTGGTCTTGGCTATATTGATCTCTGAGCTAGTCCTATAGAAACCATTATTGTCATACAGTCCTTGGAGAGTAGCCTTTGTTGAAGAAGTGGCTGAAGCGCTCACCCAGCCATGGCTGAAGCGCTCACCCAGCCATGGCTGAATGTCTGAGAACAGAGGAAGTTGGAGCCCTGTAAACCAACCTTCACTTGTGTTCTAGTTTGCCTTCAATAGCTGTGACAAAGCACTCTGACCAGTACTAGCTTGGGGAGGAAAGGGTTTATTTGGCTCAATCTCCCAGGCCACAGTTCATCATTGAGGGAGCCCAGAGTAGGAACTCAGGGCAGGAACCTGGAAGCAGGAGCACAGGCCATGGAGGAACGCTGCTTACTGGCTTCCTCTGGCCCATGCTTAGCCTGCTTTCTTTTACAACACAGAACAATCTGCCCAGGGCTGGCACCACCCACAGTGGGCTGAGCTCTCCATATCACTCATCAATCAACAAAATACACCCACAGGCATGGCCACAGGCCAGTCCAATGGAGGAAATTGCCCAATTGAAGAAATTCCCCAATTGAGGCTCCCTCTACCCAGGTGTGTCAAGTTGGCGCTAAAGCTATCCAGCACAATTGATCCCTTGTCAACTTGACACAAAAAACACATCACTATTAAACTAAGCTTTCCATTTCTTGTCCCCAAGATATGTTACATTAATGTCACAACATAAGACAGTACAACCTTAAAAGCCCCACAGTCCTTAAAAAAATCCAAAAAGTTCACAGTGTCTTTTTTTTAATTTTTTTAAATTTTTATTTATTTCTGTATGTGTATGAATGTACTGTCTGCATGCAAGTCTGTGCACCCGTGTCGTGCAATGCCGCGGAGGTCAGAAGAGGGTGTCGGATTCCCCTGGAACTGGAGTTCCCCTGAAATTGGAGTTTCAGACGGTTCTCGGCCGCCATGTGGTGCTGGGGATCAAACCCGGGTCCTCTGTAAGAGCGGTCGGCACTCTTAACCGCTAGGCCATCTGTCCAGCCCCACAGTGTTTTTTTTAAGTCTCTTAACTTGGGCCAGGTGTGGTGGTGCATGCCTTTAATCCTAGCACTTGGGGGGCAGAGGCAGGCAGATCTTTGTGAGTTCAAGTCCAGCCTGGTCTACATAGTGAGTTCCAGGACAGCCAGAGCTACAGGGAGACCCTGTCTCGAAAAGACCAACAAAAAAAAAAAGTCTCTAACTGTGGGCTCCTATAAAATCCAAAAATAAGTACTGTCTTATTTCAAAAAGGAAGAATCAGGAATCAGGCATACCTAAACAAAACCTAAGTCCAGCAAAGTAAATCAAGGCTGGACATCTGGGATTCACTCATGATCTTCTGGGCTCCAAAGGGTTTGGGCTACTCCCCTTCTCTGACTCTGCCGTCCGTGGCACACATAGCTCATCTCTCTGCCGTCCGTGGCGCACACAGCTCATCTCGCAGGCCCAGGCCGACTCCATTCCACACCTGCTGCTGCCATTGCTGGGCTTGCCGTGGTCCCGATAGCTGGGGTCTCCACCGAAACTGAGGCTGCACCCTCACCAATGGGCTCTTTTGACCTCTCCTGGTGTAAAGCCTCAGATTCTCTCTATAACCCCTTCAATCCTGGGGGTCTTCACTGCAACTGAGGCTGAAATTTCACCAGAATCCCTTCCTGGCCTCCCAGGGCCAGGCCTCAGCTGCTCTCTGTGACCCCTTCATGCTTTCAACACCAGAACCGTATAGGAGATTCTTACACATTACCAAGTCCTGCTTCCGGCTTGAGATAGGGGCTCCGACCCCTCTGGACCACAGCTTCTGTGTGCTGACCCTGAGGAAATTCTTCCCAGATTTCACCACAGTGATCCTGGTCACTTACTACTCACAGCCAATCTTTCAGCCCCAGCTGACCAGCATCAGTTATCCCTGTAAAACAAAGGTTTCGCGCCGGGCGTGGTGGCTCACGCCTTTAATCCTAGCACTTGGGAGGCAGAGGCAGGCGGATCTTTGGGAGTTCAAGGCCAGCCTGGTCTACAGAGTGAGTTCCAGGCCAGCTGGGGCTACAGGGAGACCCTGTCTCAAAAGACCAAAAAAGGCTGGGCGTAGTGGCGCACACCTTTAATCCTAGCACTTGGGAGGCAGAGGCAGGCGGATCTTTGCTTTGGTGGTTCTGGTCTCCTTAATCACAGCTGATTCTTCAGCCCCAGCTGACCAGAATGCACAGATTCTCAGTCCAGTTCAGAATGCCACACAAACAGCACTGATGGTCTCTACTTCCCTTTGAAGCTTCACAAGCCAGGCCTCCATTGTCTGCAACTCTCTCGGCATAACTGTTTCAAGCTCCACAACGACAGACTCTAAGCACAATGGCTTTTCTAGCTCATCATTCCAAATACTTCCATAATCCTCCCCCCAAACACTTAGGTCAGATGTGTTGCAGCAATACCCCATGACCCTGGTACCAATTTCTGTTGATAGACACACCATGACCAAGGGAACTTACAAAAGAAAGTTTACTTGAGCTCACAGGTCTGGGGAATTAGAGTCTGTCATGGAGGGGAGGCATGGTGGCAGCCGGTGTCCAAACCAGGGGCAGAAAACAGGCTCACACCTCAGGCTGGCACAGGAAGCAGAGGGCAACTGGAGATCTGCGAGGTTGAAGAATTCTCCACGCCCACGCCCACACCCAGTGACATGCTTCCTCCAGCATGGCCACACCTAAGATGTCCCAGAACAATGCCACCAACTACTTGGCGCCTGTGGGGGACATTCCCATTCAAACCACACAGCTTGGCTGCTGGCTTGTTGTCAATGCTCGGTCAAGGATTCGGTGCCTGGAGAACTGTTCATGGTCCAAGATTCATGCTACCAAAAATGAATGTTTAGTTGATGCTTTTCGTGAACAAGTTGTCACCTTGAACTCTTCCTTTTTAAAAAATGTCCATTGTATTTCTCATTACACATGCTACTGTGTGGCTTAAGGACGTTTGCAGACAAGTATGTGCTGTACATTGAGCGCACTGTCTGTGCGTCCCTTCCTGTACACCCCTTCAGTCCTCTTCTTTCTTCCCCTCTTGTGAGTCCCCCAGAGAGTTTCATTTCTACTTTCATCTCATCTATACACAAATGACTATGTATCTGTATAAAATGAAGAATCACGTGTGGTTAAGAGCACTAGCTGTGCTCGCAGAGGACCTGGTCAGTGGTCCAGAGCGCCAGCCGTGCTCGCAGAGGACCTGGTCAGTGGTCCAGAGCGCTAGCCGTGCTCGCAGAGGACCTGGTCAGTGGTCCAGAGCGCTAGCCGTGCTCACAGAGGACCTGGTCAGTGGTCCAGAGCGCTAGCCGTGCTCGCAGAGGACCTGGTCAGTGGTCCAGAGCGCTAGCCGTGCTCGCAGAGGACCTGGTCAGTGGTCCAGAGCGCTAGCCGTGCTCGCAGAGGACCTGGTCAGTGGTCCAGAGCGCTAGCCGTGCTCGCAGAGGACCTGGTCAGTGGTCCAGAGCGCTAGCCGTGCTCGCAGAGGACCTGGTCAGTGGTCCAGAGCGCTAGCCGTGCTCGCAGAGGACCTGGTCAGTGGTCCAGAGCGCTAGCCGTGCTCGCAGAGGACCTGGTCAGTGGTCCAGAGCGCTAGCCGTGCTCGCAGAGGACCTGGTCAGTGGTCCAGAGCGCTAGCCGTGCTCGCAGAGGACCTGGTCAGTGGTCCAGAGCGCTAGCCGTGCTCGCAGAGGACCTGGTCAGTGGTCCAGAGCGCTAGCCGTGCTCGCAGAGGACCTTGTCAGTGTCCAGTGCGCTAGCTGTGCTCACAGAGGACCTGGTCAGTGGTCCAGAGCACCAGCCGTGCTCGCAGAGGACCTTGTCAGTGTCCAGTGCGCTAGCTGTGCTCACAGAGGACCTGGTCAGTTGTCCAGAGCGCCAGCCGTGCTCGCAGAGGACCTGGTCAGTGGTCCAGAGCGCTAGCCGTGCTCGCAGAGGACCTGGTCAGTGGTCCAGAGCGCTAGCCGTGCTCACAGAGGACCTGGTTCAGTTCCCAGGACCCACATGGCAGATAACAACCTTTTGAAACTCTAGTTCCAAACACTCATACACATAAAATAAAAATAAATAGATCACACTGGGTGTGGTAGCATACACCTTTAATCCCAGAACTTGGAGGCAGAGGTAGAGGTAGAGGCAGAGGCATGCAAAACCTCCTCTGTGCCAGTCAAATTTATAATATAGCACAGTGAGTTTGGGGATAACCATTGCTAAATAGTGAGGCCCTGTCTAAAAAATAATAATAATAATAATAATCAGAAAAATTGAGGGCATGATCACATTTAGTCCCAGCACTCAGAAGGCAGAGGCAGGCAGATCTCTGTAAGGTCAAGGCAAGCCTGGTCCACATAGCAAGTTCCAGGCCAGCGAGGGCTACAGGGAGACCCTATCTAAAAACTAAAAATAAAAAATAAAAAAAAACTTTAGAGGCTAGAGGGATGGTTCAGCAGTTAAGAGCACTGCCTGCTCTTGCAGAGGTTCAGTTCCCAGCACCCACAAAGTGGCTAACAACCATCTATAACTCCAGTTCTGAGGATCCAACACCCTCTTTTGTCCTCTGTGGTCATTTCGTGACATGGCTGCACTTAACATGTAGGCAAAACATTCATACACAGTCAATAAAAATAGATAATTTTGAAATTAAGAACCACAAATGAAAGCACAGAGTGTTAGTCTGTGTATGTGTTGCATGTACTTGTGTGTGTATACATGTGCCTATAGGTATGCATTAGTCTGTATGTGTATTACATGCACTTGTGTGTGTGTACATGTGCCTGTAGGTATGCATATGGCTGTATGTACGTGTGTGTGTGTATGTGTGTACATGTGCCTGTAGGTATGCACATGGCTATATGTACTTGTGTGTGTGTGTGTGTGTACATGTGCCTGTAGGTATGCATATGGCTGTATGTGCTTGTACGTGTGTGTAGATGTGCCTGTAGGTATGCGTATGGTTGTATCTGCATGTAGAGATCAGAAGTTGACTTTGGGCATCTTTTTTATCATTGTCCACCTAATTTTTTTTTTTTTTTTTGAGACAGGCTTCTCACTGAACCTGGAGCACACAAATTGAGCTAGACTGGCTGGCCAGTGAGCTTCAGGGATCCATCTTTCTCAACCTGCCCAGAGCTGGGGTTACAGATAAATGCTACTGTCCCTGGGTTTTACATGGCTGCTGATGCAAACTCGAGTCTTTCCTAAATGATCTGTCTGTCTCTCCAGCTTCCAGTATTTGTTTTCTGAGACTGACTTAATTCACTTACTGTGATCTCTCTATTTGCATCCATTTTCCTGCAAAGAACATTATCTTTTTCCTTTGAAAATAATTCTGTTGTCTATCTATGCCACATTTTATTTCTCTGTTGTTAAAAACCTAGGTTAGTTTCATGACATAGCTACTGTTGTCACCTTGAACTTTGTGTGTGTGTGTGTGTGTGTGTGTGTGTGTGTGTGTCTTTTTGAAACAGGGTCTCCCTTTAGTCCCAGCTGGCCTGGAACTCATTGTGTAGACCAGGCTGACCTTAAACTCACAGAGATCCACTTGCCTCTGCCTCCCAAGTGCTGGGATTAGAAGCGTGTGTCACCACGCCTGGCTCATGCATCTCTTTGCAAGAAGCAAATTTAATCTCTCAATCACAGTAATTATTGTGATTGTACTCCTGTATCATTGCCATGGGTCACAAATGGTTGAGTGTGATTTCAACTAACCTTTATCTTTTTTGATTTATAGGATTATTTCCTCTACTATTTGGTTTTAAATTTTTACTTCTTTAAATTTAAGCACTTGATATAATATGTGCTTTTATCTTAGGCCATGGAGTCGTTTGGAAAGCAAGTAGAATGTGAAGTTCAGTGAATAAACAGAGCACAGTCATAGCACTCCGGTATCCAGTTGGGTGTTGAAAGTGTGGTCTGTGCCCACTGCCCATCATTATTCCGTCACTGGAAGTGCTGTGTGTTCTGAAACCACAGTGTTTGGAGGTGTGTTTTTCTTCCTTGTAAAGTCCCTGAGAAGCAAAAAGAGCAGCAAAGTTAAAATCTGTCTCTACAGCCAGTTAGTATTTATTGGCCAATCCAAATGACACTTTGGCTTCCTGAACAAATTAGCCAACAGTAAAGTGTCACAGAAACCACCTCAACTCCAAAGGTATCTGCTTGCCAATCTGGTTTCTGCTTCCCACAGGAATCCCATTACAAAGATAAGCTGCGATTACTAAAAGCAGTGTATGTAACAGATGGAGGGAATTTCTTCATATATTTCCCCCTACCAATTCAGCGGCCTGGAGTAATTGTCGGTGCCCCTTTCTTCCCTAAAGGAAATGGTCTGATTTATCTCCATCTAGCTTCTAGCTTAAGAGTTGCTTCGTCTTTTTTATTGACATAAGGGAAGCTGTAGAATATATTTATAAGAAAGATAAAACCTAATACTATTCATTAAATTCACTAAGCTTGTTGAAATGTTGAAAGTAAAAGAAAAGTTTCTTAAAATAAGATAAGGTATAAAGCTATCCATTTATACAAGAGAGAGTGGAGAGAGAGAGAGAGAGCATGTACCTTGTCAAAACTTCGGTCACTGTTAGAGAAGTTTTTGTTTGCTTTTGGCATGGGGTTTGGTGGTGCTGAGGATTGAACCCAGGGCTTTGTACTTGCTAGGTGAGTGCTCTGCCACCAAGCTACATCCCCAGCCTAACATTTTGGTCACTTTTAGTCATACTATTGCTGATTATTCTGTTACACCTTGGGACTTCCTGTTTGAGGTTATACTAAAGAAAGAACTGTTTAAAAAAAAAATAAAAAGAACTATGTTAAACGGAGCAGAGGGAAATAAAATGATTTTCATTATCCAGAAAAGAGCACTGCATTTCTTTAGCTTATGTTGCTGTAAGTTGGCCACATTTTTGTTCTATACACTTCTAAGTGACGGTAAAGTTGGCTTTCTTCTTGCACCAGGCCACATCTCTGCATTCTAACTTGAGTTGTCAAGCTGTGAAATTCCTTTTCCCTCCCCTTTCTCTCTTGTACCATCTACATCTCTGAGAATTTATTAAGTATGCCTTTTTTCCTCTCAGTATATCAGCCACTATGATTGATTGACCCCAAAGTGCAGGTTGGAGTGAGAGCTTCATGGTCCCTGCCCTCAGAGGATATATGATACCAAGTGGATGTGCAAGCAATCATGAGCCCTTGAGTACTTTGTGACCTAGCTACCAAGCCCTGGACAAGTGTTATATGACATTGCTGTTCATATGACTTAGTTCTGTTCTTGCCTCTTCCATTTACCTTTCTATAACTATTTGTATCAGTCAGCACAGGCCAGCGTATGCTTCAGTAACAACCAAACCAAACATCTCAGTGACTTAAAGCAACATCCTTTCTGTTAAGTGTCCATTGAAGTTGACTACAGGTACCATATCTTGTTGTCCTTGTTCTATGTCCAAAGTAGATGACATAGTCACTATGTAGGCTATTACTATCCATCACTAAAACTTCCACCCAGAAGTGACACGCTTCATTAGGAACTGGGTATTCATACCACACTGTGCTCCTTCCTTGATGGAACCATGTAGATCTTTTTTTTTTTTTAATTTTTTAATTTTGTTTACTTGATCTGTATGATTATATTGCTTGCATATAAGTAGGTGCACTCATGTCATGCAGTGCCCATGGAGGTCAGAAGAGGGTGTTACATTCACCTGGAACTGGAGTTATATATGGTTGTTAACTGCCCTGTGAGTGCTGGGAATCGAACCCAAGTCTTCTGCAAGAGCAGCCAGTGCTTTTAACCACTGGGCCATCTCTGCAGCCCCAGCCATGTGGCTCTTAGTGATGCTTGATCTTTTCGGCCTTCTGTATCATTTAACAATGCAGGTAGTTAGGCTCCCTGGTTAAATTGTAAATTCCCTGATACTTGGCACTGTGCTGTCCACTGCCTTGTATGTGACTCAGATGCTGTCCTCAGAGAAAATCTTTGAAGTAGTTGAGTTTTTTATGAAGGAGGGAATAATCCAAACTGTGTCCATGTTGTGTATGGCATTCTTTATGGTTCACTAAGGCTCTGATACATGACCAACTTTAATTCCTTATAGGAATATACTTCGCACACAACAAGCTCCTTTTTAAATGAGAAAAACTGAAGCCTAGAACTTTCCCGTGAATTTCTTAGTGTTGTACAAAAAGCCAGCCTGAGACCTTAGATTCTAACTGCTAGACCAGTGCTGGACTTGCGCACATTAGTTGTTAATGTGAATACCTGGCTGTCTTGTGGGGAAGGCCTTGGGGGCTGGGACTGGATGAGGCAGGGCAGGGCAGGACAGGGCGAGGGCAGACAGAGAGGGATGAGAAGCTTCAGAAAAGGAGTTGAAAGTCCCTGGCCAGGACAGGCTATGTCTCCCTGTATATGGACAAAGCTGAGAGGTGCCCAGGGTGTACAGAGCAGGTCAGCTGTGTATGTGTGCGTGTGTGCGTGTGTGTGTGTGTGTGTGTGTGTGTGTGTGTGTTTGTGTGTCCGTGTCCCACAGCTTCCTTAACAAGTCACCACAGACTTACTGGTTTATAGCCTGGAGGCCAGAGGTTCCGTGCCAGCTTCACTGCACTGCATCGAAGGTAAACAGGGCTGCTGGCTGTCAAGGGCAGAGCTTGTCCCCAGCTCCTTCCAGCGTTGCTTGCTGCTGTCATTCTTAACAGGCTGTGTCACATCACAGCCTGCTCCACAGCACCCAAGCACCTCCAGTGTGTCATCACCCGGTCTCTCCCCTGTCAGTATACCTACAATTGGGCTCAGAGCTAGCTTGGGTAATCCAGGATATTATTGCCCCACAGTAAGAATCTTTAACCTTACCACTTTATTTTGGGTGATATTTGCAGCTGCCAGAGGTGAGGAGCTGGCCTCCAGAGTCACTGTCAAGACGGAGGGGGGGGACGGGGGGGGACACCCCTCATGCTCCCCAGCTCATTTCTTACCTGCTCTGCCCTTCCATCCTCCATGCTCTCTCCCGAGGGCTATCTAGTGTATGAACATCTTTGGAGTGAGGTACAGTCCTGGTAGATTCTGTGACCCACCTTCTGTGCCCATGTGACTCTGGGCAGCTTACACCCTGTGTGCCTCAAGGTCCTTCGGGTAGAGATGGAAGTTTTAAACACCAACATGCAAACAGGGTTGTGGGATTGTTGACCAGAAGGGGCCTGACTCCTGATAGGCAAGCAGTGGACACCCTGACCGTCTCACGGTGCTGTTCCACACTCCAGGTCCATTCATGTATCCCCTGGTGTTGGGCACAGTGGACTGGTGACAGAGGATGTTGTCCTCCGAGGTTCCTGCACCTCCTCCCATTTATTTTTCTCAGGCCAGTTAAAAACATACAATGTTTATGAAACGCCTCATCATCCTCTCCTAGAAGGGTTATTTCATTTCATGGGTGAACAGGTTATTGCCAGAGAGCGACGCATCCCTGCCCGACGATGGATGACTCGAGGTGGTGTCTTGAGTGCTGAAATACTTGGATGTGCTGTCTCTCTGCCATTTAACCTGGAAGGTAGTGTGACGTAGTGCACATTTTTTCATTCTCTCCATCTCAGGAGAGGCACTGGCACACAGTGGGTGGCTGGGGCTCTTTCTGACCTCATACTTCTCCATTTCTAAACTATATGAAGAGCCTGGTATGTCAGTGGTCATGAATTCTAATAAGCTTTAAGCAGTAAATACTACAAAGAAAACATCTTTGTAGGTAATGAGTTCATGAAGAAAAATAAACCATTATATGATTGGCTGGAAAATAGCACTCATGCCAGGGAGATACCCAGCAGGGCCTGCCTGGTCTCCATAGTGAAACCTGTCTGAAAATAAATAATAGGGGCTGGAGAGATGGCTCAGCAGTTAAGAGCACTGGCTGCTTTTGCAGAGGACCTGGGTTTGGTCCAGTACCCACATGGTGGCTAACAACCATCAGTAATTTCAATTCCTGACATCTTCTTCTGGCCTCCTTGGGCTTTGCATGTATATGGTGCACTTGCATGCATGCATGCAAGCATGCAAAACACTCCTGTACATAAAAATTGATAAATGAGGGCTGGAGAGATGGCTCAGTGGTTAAGAGCACCAACTGCTCTTGCAGAGGACCAGGGTTTGAGAGGACCTCAGGGTAGGTGTCAGGTGGCAGCACTGAATCGCCAAAGACCAGATGAGCATGCTTATTGTAGTTATCAAAATGGGCGGCAAAGGCAAAACAATGCCTATAATGGCATGACCTGAAATGATCTTTGGAACTGGCTAATTAATCATGGTGTTCCCAGGAACCAAATACATAAGAAGCCTACTAAGTTTTTACTTGATCTGTATAAGCAGAAAAGTGTCCCGCGCAGCAGTCTCGCCGGCAAGAACTTCACGCAGACAACAGGATTCTTCTGCAGCAGTATTTATTGTGCACAGCTCTTTTGTGAGAAGGACCCCGAAATGGGGCAGAAGCACTGCTTATATAGCAGTCTAGAGGGCTCGTGTATGCTCTGGATTGGTGCAGTGCCCTGATGCCTCATTAGCATGCGCAAGGCGCGGACTCAGAAGTAGTAGTCATGCAGCAGTCCATGAAGGCAAGCGGCTTGTAGTTGTTCTAGCAGACTCAGGAAGTCGGCGCCATCTTAGGGCGTGGTGACAGCAACATGTTGTCTGGTAGCTGCCAACAGAAAAGCTTCTAGACAAATGATAAGGAAGTCAAACATTGGATTTCAGCAGTAGCGAATCACTGTCCCAGTTAACCAGTTTCCAGACTTGAGACAGTTCCACAGACCCAGCAACCCCTTGAATGAAGGGGTGGGGCGGGTTCTGCGAGGGAAGGACCTTGCTCACCATACCAAAGGTTATGCTGTTGTGCCTTCCTCTGTCCTTCCCAGAGGGACATGAGGCCTTTTATAGGTAACTGTACACTGGTGAGAAAGGCAATAATCAGATTTTCGATGGACATGTTGATACTGGTTCTGAGTTAGACACTGATCCCAGAGACCCTATAAAAGGCATTGTGGCCCTCCAGTTAAAGTAGGGGCCTATGGAGGGCAGGTGATAAATGGAGTTTGTGTCTGAAGTCTGACTCACAGTAGGCCCAGTGGGTCCCCTAGAACTCACCTGTGGTGATTTCTCCTCCCAGTCCCATAATGTATACTCGGATAGTATAATTAGAAATTGGCAGACATTGGGGCTTGGGAGAGATGGGCCCCTGCAGTTAAGAGTGCCTGACCCACTCGTACAAAGGACCCAATTCGATCCCCAGCACCCACATGGCGGCTCGAGAACCGTCCAAACTCCACTTCCAGGAGAACGCCATTTCCAGGGGAATTCGAGACCCCTCTCTGAACTCCCGCGGCATTCCAACAGGGGTGCACAGACCTGACCATGCACGTAGTACATTCATACCATACAGAAATAAAAGAATTAAAAAAAAAAAAAAGAGAAGAAAATGGCAGAATCCCACATTGGTTCCCTACCTGTGGAGTGATGGCTATTATGGTTGGAAAGGCCAAATGGGAACCATTGGTGTTGGCTTTCTACCAGGAAATGTAGTGAACCAAAAACAGTATCGTAATCCTGGAAGGGATTGCAGAAAATTAGTGCCACCATCAAGGATTTTGAAAGATGCAGGGGGTGGTGATTCCTACCACATCTTCATTTAACTCTCCATTTGGCCTGTGCAAAGACAGATGGATCATGCGAGAAAATGACAGTTGACTATCGAAAACTCAGCCAAGTAGTGACACCAACTAAGCTGCTGTACCAGATGTGGTGTCTTACTCGAGCAGATTAATATGTCTCTGGTACCTAGTATGCAGCTATTGATCTGGCCAATGCTTTCTTCTCTCTCAATACCTGGTCAAAGGACCACCAGAATCAATTTGCTTTTCAGCTGGCAGAGCCAACAGTATCCTTTACTGCCTTACCCAAGGGTCTTTTAACTCTGCAGCTTGTGCCATATCTTATTTAGAAGGGATCTTGTATGCCTGACTCTTCCACAAAATTATCACACTGGTCCACTATATTGATGATGTTATGCTGATTGGACCCAGAACAGGGGTAGCAGCTAGTCTAGACTGTTGGTAAAGCATATGCTCATTGAGGAGAGAGGGAAATAAATTCCAACTAAAATTCTAAGGGCCTGTCTACCTCGTGACAGTTTCTAGGAGTTCAATGGTTGTAGTATGCAGAAGGCATTCCTTCTAACGTAAAGAATAAGTTGTTGCACTGGCCCCTATCCCTCCACCAAAGAAAGAGAGACAAACGTTGGTGGCCTTTTTGGATTCTGAGGCACACATTCCTCATCTGGGTGTGTTACTAAGACACCATATACAGGTGACTCAGAAGCAGCAAATTTGAGGGGGCTGGCAGTTGAAACAGGAAAAGCTCTTCAACAGGTCCAGGCTGCAGTGCAGGCTGCTCTGCCCCTTAGGCCATATGATCCAGTGAGACACCAATAGTGCTGAGGTACCAGTGGCAATAGATATGCTGTATGGAGTCTGTGGCAGGCTCCCATAGGGGATTCACAGCATGAGGCCTTGGGATTTTGGTGAGTTACAGGCTCTTGCTTTCATCTGCAAAACAACTATTTATTCTCCTTGAGAGACAGCCTTAGCCTAAGTATTGGGCCTTAGTGGAAATGAACAGTTGGACAATGGCCACCAAGTCACCATGAGACTTGAGCTGCCCATATGAAGCTGGTGTGTGATCTGAACCCACCAGACTCATAAAGTAGATGTGCGCAGCAAAATATTATCAAATGGAAGTGGTTACTACGTGACAGGGCCCGAATCAGGGCCCTGAGGGCACAGCAAGTACATGGAAGAAGTTGCCCAAAATAGCCTATGGTTCCCACTCTGTTCAATGCCTCCTGGGCTTAAGATGCACCTATGGCTCATGGGTTTCCCTATGATTGTTTGACTGAGGAAGAGAAGACTGGGCCTGGTTTTACTGATGGTTCTGCATGCTATGCAGGCACCATCCAGAGGTGGACAGCTGCAGCATTACAGCCTAATTCTGAAACAACCCTAAAGGACACTGGTAAGGAAAGTCTTCACATGGGCAGAACTTCGGGCAGTACACATAGTTTTTGTGCATTTTTGCCTGGAAGGAGAAAATGGCCAGAGGTTCGATTATATAACTGATTCATATGGGCTGTCCAATGTTATGGCTGGATGGTCAGGGACACGGAAGGAACATGACTGGAAAACTGGTGAGAAAAACATTTGGGGAAGATGTATTTGGATAGAGCTCTCTGAATGTTCAAAGGATTTGAAGATACTTGTGTCTCATATAAATGCTCATCAAAAGGTAATCTCAGCAGAGGATGAGTTTAATAATCAAGTATATTGGATGACTCGTTTTGTGGATAGTCAGCCACTTTCTCCAGCTATCCCTGTGTTGCTCAATGGGCCCATGAAACAAAGTGGTCAATGGGGGCAGAGATGGAGGTTTATGCATGGACTTGACAGCATAGACTTCCACTCACCAAGGCAGATCTGGCTACTCTGCTGCGGCCGAGTGCCAGATTTGCCGACAAGAGACCAACATTGAGCCCCTGAGATGGTGCTATTCCCCAGGGTGACCAGCCAAGCAACCTGGTGGCAGGTTGACTACATGTGGACCCTTCCATCATGGAGGGGACAGCTTTTTGTTCTTACAGGAATAGTTACTTATTGTGGTTATGGATTTGCCTTTCCTGCATGTAATGCTTCTGCCAAAACTACCATCCAGGGACTTAAAGAATGCCTTATCCACTGTCATGGTTTTCCTCACAGCATTGCTTCTGAACAAGGAACTCACTTCACAGCCAAAGAATAGTGACAGTGGGCCCATGGTCATGGTATCCACTGGTCTTACCATGTTCCCCACCATCCAGAAGCAGCTGGCTTGATAGAACGATGGAATGGCCTCTTGAAGACACAGTTACAGTGCCAATTAGGTAGCAATACCCTGGAGGGCTGGGGCAAGGTTCTCCAGCAGGCAGTATATGCTTTGAATCAGCGCCCACTATATGGTACTGTTTCTCCTATAGCCAGAATTCATGGGTCCAGGAACCAAGGGGTAGAAGTGGGAGTGATTCCACTCACTATCACCCCTAGTGACCCAATAGGAAAATTTTTGCTTCCTGAACCCACAACCTTGCATTCTGCTGGTCTAGAAGTTTTGGCTCCAAAGGGGGGAGTGCTTTTGCCGGGAGATACAGCAAAGGTTCCATTGAACTGGAAGCTAAGACTTCCCCCTGGCCGCTTTGGGCTTCTACTGCCCTTAAGCCAACAGGCTAAGGAAGGAATAACGGTAGTAAGAGGAGTGATTGATCCAGACTACCAGGGGGAAATTGGACTTTTTCTCCACAATGGGAGCAAGGAAGATTATGTCTGGAAGGCAGGAGATGCTGTAGGGCGCCTTCTGGTGCTACCATGTCCTATGATTAAGGTCAACGGGAAACTCCAACAACCCAAACCAGACAGGACAACAAATGTCCCAGATCCTTCAGGGATGAAGGTATGGGTCACTCCTCCAGGGAAAGAGCCAAGACCTGCAGAGGCACTTGCTGATGGTGGAGGAAATACAGAATGGGTAGTAGAAGAAGGTAGTCATAAATATCAGCTGAGGCCACGGGACCAGTTGCAGAAATGTGGATTATAATAGATAATAACTTTCGTTCTATTTGGTTTAGAATGTGCTTGTTCATATATGTATATATATATATATATGTATGTATATATATTCATATATATGTGTATATTAAGCAGATACTTGTGTTGTTCCCTTTTGAGTGTGCAACTGAGATAAGTGTTAAGTGTTGTCATATTTAGGTTATTAGATACTGAAGGACTAAGTGTTCCTCAAGGACATTACCACCTACTCTAAGATATAATGCTTTGTTATTGCACATGAGACACTTATAACCTGTTAGGTGGAATTATGACCTTGCCATTGTTCGAAATTGACATTTAAGCATATTTTTTGGGTGTCAAGTTGACAAGGGGTGGACTTGTGATGGTTAATCCTGGGTGTCAACTTGACTGGACTAAAGAACAAATAAGAGAAAAAGGATCTTTGGATTGGACTACCTCAACCCAGATGGCCCACCCCACATGTGGGCGTTACCTTCTGCTGGCAGGCAGTGTTACAGGCCATGGCAGAGGGAGCTGTTGCTTCTGATTCTCTAGAGAACCCTGATCACCTCCTCCTCTTGTGATTAGATGTAGGATAAGTGCTGTACCACTAAACTGCACCCTGATTTTTTTTCTATTTTATTTTGACTTACTAAGTTGCCTGGATATGCCTTAAACTTGTTCTGTATCCTGGCAGGCCTTGAACTTGCAGTCCTCCTACTTCCACAGCTCTGCCCCCCCCCCTTTTTTTTTTGGTCTTTTCGAGACAGGGTCTCCCTGTAGTCCCAGCTGTCCTGGAGCTCACTCTGTAGACCAGGCTGGCCTTGAACTCACAAAGGTCTGCCTGCCTCTGCTTCCCAAGTGCTAGGATTAAAGGCATGCACCACCGCGCCTAGCATGCTCTGGCCCAACTCTTTCCTCTCGCATGTTTCCAGTTCCATCAACTCCTGTTTTGTTTCAGATTCTCTTGGAGCAGTTTTTTGTTTTCCTGGGTGTATCCCAACTGATAAGCACTATGTAGGCTCTTACTGTCATTGTTGTCATTGTCATCTTTGTCCTGAAGGAACCTGCGGTCCAGGAGGTGACGTGAATTAAGCAGGATCCCATAGTTTCCCAGCACAGAACTCTTTTCTTCACATCTCCCCTTCCACCCTGCGGGTGGTGGGATCTGCAACTCTCATTAGTCTGAAACTAAAATTCAGTCTGGCTAAAGATTCCTATGGTTTGGTTTTTAATGTCTCCCAAAGGCCCATGTGCTAAAGTTTTGGTCCCCAGAGTGGTACTATTAAGAAGTTATAGAAACTTTAAGAGGTGGGACTTAGAAGTCTCTACTTTAGGTCACTGAAGGTGTGCAGTTGAAGTAGACCTTAGGACTCTGGCCCACTTCTCTCTCGTTTGGGCTTCCTGGCCATGAGGTGAGCAGTTTTACCCTGCTATGCATTCCTACCATGATGTGCTGTCTTTTCACAGACCCAATTAGTCATGGACTAGAATCTCCAAAACTGAGCCAAGATAAACCTTTCCTCTTTATCTGGGCAATTTTGAGGTATTTTGTTATAGTGACAGAAAGCTAACCCAAAGATCTCTGGTTAGAAGCAGCAGAAAACAATTGGAACAATCATAAGCAAAAGATACCTGATCGTCTTCTGGAACCTAGAAGTAGAGAGGCAGCCATGCCTGGAGATGGAGGTAGCTCCACGGTTTGTTTCTGGTTTTTGCACTGCTCACCTTCATTCTTAGTTCAGATAATGAAGCATGTTCTTCTCTTTTCCAGCCAGGGCAAGAGTGTAAGTCCCATACCAAACTCCTAAGGGAAGAGATGAGGCTCCAGCATAAGCCAGGAATTACCTGCAAGCCCACCTCATATCAAATGCCCAGCAGTGCCCTTGGGTCAGAGTACAGTGGTATTTCCAGAAAGTGGGGCCCGGGCAGACAGGCCAGCCAGCGTCTGCAAAAGCTCACTTCCACTTCAGGATTTCAGCGAGCCCTCCTGTAAATCATAGGTTTGGGCTGCTAGATTTCCATGTCTGCCATCTGCCAGGTGTTGTGTTAGTTAAATGACATTTCTTGTTTTGTTAGTTTATTTTTCTTCAGTCCTCATTACAACCTTAGGAGGCAAGTTTTATTATTTGCATTTTACAAATGAGACAAGGCCAAGAGGGAAATCACACGTTTGTATAACATAAACCTGCAAGGCTCACTAAAATGTTAAGAGTCTTTGTTCTGCTAAGAAATAAAATCAACTACTGGTCAAAAGTCGTGATTAGTGGGTAAACATACTTTTTGACTAACAGAGAAAAATGAGGTGGAGACAGATGGAGGCAATTTCTATGGATAAGAAATAGGTATGGGGGCTGGAGAGATGGCTCAGTGGTTAAGAGCACCGACTGCTCTTCTACAGGATCCGGGTTCAATTCCCAGCACCCACATGGCAGCTGAGAACGGTCTTTAAACTGGGTGTGGTGGCGCACGCCTTTAAAAAAAAAGAGAGAAAAAAAGCCGGGCGTGGTGGCGCACACCTTTAGTCTTAGCAGAGCCTGGCGGTTCTTTGTGAGTTCAAGGCCAGCCTGGTCTACAGAGTGAGTTCCAGGACATCTGGGGCTATTAGAGGCTGTGGGTGGCTAAAAATAAAATGACTCCTTGGTGGGCAAAAAGACCCATTTGGTTCAACCAGTCAGTACTCTTTGAATGTACAGAATTTTGCTTAAGGGCTGGAGAGATGGCCTAGCGGTTAAGAGCACCAACTGCTCTTACAGAGGACCCAGGTTCAATCCCCAGCACCCACATGGCAGCCGAGAACCGTCTGAAACTCCAATTCCAGGAGAACTCCAGTTCCAGGGGAATCCGACACCCTCTTCTGACCTCCGCAGCATTGCACCACACGGGTGCACAGACCTGCATGCAGACAGTACATTCATACACATACAAAAAAAAAAAAAAAAAAAAAAAAAAAAAAAAAAAAGAATTTTGCTTAAGTAATCTAGCTCCCTTATGGGGGGCTTCAACTTGAAAGGTGATTTAGAGTTTGGAATTACTGATTTAGTCTTTGGGATGTATCAGGAGTCTTTAAATATACATTTTCCCATAAAGTTAATAAGTCATGAACCCATTTAATTTATCATCAGTGCAGTCAGAAGTCATCAAAGTAGACCTGCAGCTGCGAGTGTTCGCCTCCCTCCTCTGGGTTAATCTTGACACATTGCACATGTCGTGTTTTTCTACAGTTCTGAAATGGAGATTGCTTGCTGTCAGAATTGGTCACTGGGTTGCTGTGTTCCTACAAGGAT
Organism: Rhizomys pruinosus; assembly: GCA_009823505.1. Lineage (NCBI taxonomy): Eukaryota > Metazoa > Chordata > Mammalia > Rodentia > Spalacidae > Rhizomys > Rhizomys pruinosus. Next base: position 2,239,258 of record VZQC01001212.1, read on the forward strand.
ATTGTAAAGTGTCCTTTAATGATGTAATTTCCCCTTTTCCAAAACAACAACAGAACCATTCAGCAGGGTGGAGAGGGTAGAATCTCTGGTCTGGGGAAGCAGGGATGCTCTAAGTGGAGCAGGCATCACACTCAGCTCTGGGCTTGATGAGACGCAGCTGTGCGCCAGCCTCCAGGTTTCTGACTCCCGAGAACATGCATTTCTAAGGAGTTCTTGAATGATGCTAATTCTGTGGACCACACTCACAAAAGGCACAGTTGTAAGTTGAAAAGAGCATTTGCTGAGCTGAGCACAGATGCTTTCAGTCTCCCAACTTTGGAGAAGGTTCTGGGTTTAAGTAACCAGTTTGTTTGGCCACAATTTGGAATAGAAGTGTTTGATTTCTTTGAGGTAAAAAGACAGTGTAGAAAGCAAGTTTTACATTATGCTAATGAAGTTTAAATTTTTAAAGACCCTTGGGAGGAGACCAAGAAATGAGTTTACATGGCTTTGGGGGGAATTTGCAAAAGGAAGATATTTTTGTGCTCTTTTTCTTAAAGTAACCCCCTTCAGTTGTCTAAGCTTTATATCCTACACAATGTAATCACCCTGCTGATAATGGATCAACTAATATATCTGAAACTAGCATAGGTTATAACAAATAAAAAGAGGGTTTTTTACATTAAACAATAGAATTAAGGGTAAATGGGGACCACATCCCAGAGAACAAGAGCCTCATATATGAACTTTGTAGAACTTTAATTGAATGAGCTCAGCAAAGTAGGCAGATGAGAGTTGAAGCCAGTGTTAGCTTGCCTGCTAAATGATCAGATTGGTCTTTGTGCAAGGAGGGGTGGAAAGAAAAGGGAGGGAGAGAGAGAATGAATTTATGGTTAAAAAAAAAAGAAAAAAGAAAAGAAAACAGAAAAGAAAGCAAAGAAAAATCTTTTATAAGTTCATTTCAAGTACAAACTAGTATAAAAAAGAACAGCTGGGTATGGAGCGATGGCTAAACAGTTAATAGCACTGGCTGCTCTTGCAGAGGACCTGGATTTGGTTCCCAGCACCCACATCCAGATAACAGCCATCCCTACCTCCAGTTGCAGGGAGTCTGTACCCTCTTCTGGTCTCCACAGGCATTACACCCATAGAGTGCACTTAGATCCACACAAGCAAAACACTCATGCCAATAAAATAAAAATAATCTGGGGGCTTCAGAGATGAGTCAGCGCTCCTCTTGCAGAGCACCCAGGTTCAATTCTCACCATCCAACATAGCAGCTAACTGGCCTTAACTCTAGTTCCAGGGGATCCAGTGCCCCCTTCTGGACTCCAAGGGCATCGCACAAGATGGGTGCACTTACACACATGCAGACAATGTACTCATACAGTAAAAATAATAAAATATTTGCTTAAAATAATTAATATTAAAAAAGAACAGCACATCTAGAGACTTAAGTTTAAATTTTTACCTTCATCTTATATAATTCAGTTCACTCATTCTCTCTGAAGTCCTATTGTCTACAAACACAGATAATTTAATATATAGTTAGCATGATATGAAAATGCCATGAAGGGATCAGGGATCTCCCAGGACCACCTAAAGCACAGGTAGGAGCTGGGTGCTTCAACCAGGCAGATTGTTTGATTGGATTTTGTTGTCTTTGTTGATCTTTGGCCCGATTGGCTGGTGTGGCTGTGGGGGCAGAGCTGTCCTCTCAGCTGGTATAAAAGGTGGATTTGTGTGACTCTTGAGATGGGTATCTCCTAGGACAACCTGAAGCACAGGTACTGGGGCGTGGGATAAACAGAACACCCCCACCCCCGACTGGGATTGCCGAAGGAGTGTCCAAGTGGATTCTTTGGAGAACCTTCAGAATAGAAAGGGAAGAGTGAGTTAGACTTCCAACAGAAAGCCTAAAACTTAGACAAGTCAATACTCCATAAGCAAGGAGTAAAGGAGAAAAACAAATCAACCAAACAAACAACGAAGGCATCTGAAGGAAGCAAACAAAGCAAGCCTTCAATACAGTGAAGAGGCATTTGGGATTCACATTGGAATACAGGCAAGGAGAAGCCCATATGCCAGGCACACAAAGAAGAGATAACATGGGAAAGGTGCAGGATGATCCCACACCAAGCTCTACCAAACCTGTGGAAGACTCCTACAGTGGGAGTCCCCCTGAGGATGGCCCAGGACACAGATATTAGGAGTACAATTGTGAACATACTTAAAGAAGCACAAGATTATAAAGAGCAAATCAAAGAATTAAGAAAAGAGAGTGAAAAACTCGAGGGCCTAGAGAGAATGACAAACTCCAGAAGGAAGTGGAAACACTGAAAAGATCCCATGTTGAAAAAGATAAGGAAACCAACCAGTGAAGCAAAGAGCTACAGGAAGAGATTGAGAAGCTCCAAAAGGAAGTGGAAATACTAAAGAAATCAGAAGAGGAAATGAAAA
>VZQC01001212.1:2246500-2347235 GCA_009823505.1 Rhizomys pruinosus
CGAGGCTCCCTCAACCCAGGTGTGTCAAGTTGACACCAAAGCTATCCAGCACAATTGACCCCTTGTCAACTTGACACACAAACACATCACTATTAAACCACCTTTCCAGTTCTTATCCCCAAAGTATGATGTTAACACTAATCACAACCTAAGACAGTACATCCTTAAAAGCCCCACAGTCCTTAAAATGTCCAAACACTTAAAAGTCCAGTCTATTAAAAGTCTCTTAACTGTGGGCTGCTGTAAAATCCAAAACAAGTACTGTCTTATTTCAAAGGGAAGAATCAGGCACTCTCAAACAAAACCTAAGTCCAGCAAGTAGCTCAAGGCTGGACACCTGGGATTCACTCACGATCTTCTGGGCTCCAAAGGGTCTCGGCAGCTCCCCCTCTCCGACTCTGCCGTCCGTGGCACACTCATCTCGCAGGCCCAGGCCGACTCCATTCTACACCTACCGCTGCTCTTGGTGGTCGTCCCAGGGTACCGGCATCTCCAAAAAGCTGGGGTCGCTACTGAAACTGAGGCAGCACCTTCACCAATGGTCTCTTCTGACCTCTCCTGGTGCAAAGCCTCAGCTTCTCTCCATGACCCCTGCAATCCTGGGGTCTTCACAGCAACCGAGGTGCACTTCCACCAATGGTCTTTCCTGACCTCTCACAGTGCCAAGCCTCGGCTGCTCTCTGTGACCCCCTCAAATTTCAACACCGGAACCATATAGGAGACTCTTACACGTTACCAAGTCCGGCTTCTGGCTCGAGATGGAGGCTCAGGCCCTTTCTGGGTCACAGCTTCTGTGTGCTGACCTTGAAGATATTCTCCCCAGAAGATTTCACCTCAGTGATGCTGGTCTCTTGTTACTTACAGCTGATTTTTCAGCCCCAGCTAACCAGCATCAATTGCCCCAGTACCACAAAAGTTTCACTTCAGGTTCTGGTCTCTTGTTACTTACAGCTGATTCTCCACAGCCCCAGCTGACCAGAACCCACAGATTTAACTGTCGTGATGATCTCTGCTTCCCCTATGAAACTAGAAACTTCACAAGCCAGGTCTCCATCTTCTACAAATCCTTCAGCAAAACTGCTCCAAGCTCCACAGCAAAAATCTTTAGGCATTCAGTGATCTTCCCAGCCCAAAGTTCCAAATGCCTCCACAATCCTTCCCCAAAACACCAAGGTCAGGCCTCTCACAGCAATACTCCACAGATGTGGCCACAGGCCAATCCAATGGAGCCAATTCCCCAATTCAGGCTCCCTCAACCCAGGTGTGTCAAGTTGACACTAAAGCTATCTAGTACACGAGTGGATAGAGAAAATGTGGTACATCTACACAATGGAGTTCTATGCAGCGGTAAAGAAAGATGACATCGGAGTTTTGCAGGTAAATGGCTGGAGCCAGAAGATATGAGTGAAGTAACACAGTCCCAGGAAAACAAAGGACAAATGGTATCCCTCATCTGTGGACGCCAATTACCTAATTGTATGGCAAACTGCGTAATGTCAATGTGATCTGAAAACAACTGTGCTCTTATATTGTGAATCCCTTAAAATATAATAAATTAAAAAAAAAAGAAAATGCCCTGAAGGAGGCGAAGATGGCTCAGTGGTTCGGTTCATAGCACTAGCTGTTCTTGCAGAAGACCCCGATTCAATTCCAGTACCCCCATGGCAGCTAACAGCCATCCATAACTCCAGTTCCAGCCAATTCCCTGCTTTGTGCTTCTCAGGCATTGCAGGACCCGGTTTCCTTGCATACATGCATGTAGTACATGCACACACCTTACCAAAAAAAAAGAGCAAAAAAAGATTAAATGCTCTGAAGATGTAAAATGCTCCAGAAATGATAGTATTTTAACAAACAGTACACTAATCATGCACACTAATCAGTAATGAAAATGATCTTCTGGATTGGGAGCCAAGACTAGGCAGTGCATATTTAGGCTTTAGGGGTCACTCTGTATCTTAGCTACTCAAGTTTGTCAGTAACAGGCAAACAACTATAAATATAAATGAATGCACATGCCTGTGCTGTCATAAGTCTTTATTTACAAAAGCAGGTACAGTGTGATGCTATAGCAAAATTGATACCAAATGACAGGGCCCCTGCACAGTTAGGAACTTCCAGTGAGCATGAAGGTAAAAGGAGTCTACCTGTTATAAACAGTGTCTTTATTTAAAAAAACACCAAAGGATCCAAATGCCAGCCAACCCTATCTACTCCAGTTTGTATAGTTCTGTGACAGCTGCTTGCTCTTTAGGACATGTGGGCTCATAGGTGTGCAAGGGAAAGCTAAGCAGACGGAAGAACAAGGTTAAGAACAGTTCTGGCTCAGAGCCTTTGCTTTTTGTTTCTTGGCAAGGGAAGTGGTGATATGGAGCAGCTTCTGCACAGCCTTTCTCTGGGACCAAGCCTCAGCAGCGAGCTCCTGGAGGGGTTATGGCCACTGAGAAATCTCAGTGGTTCAATTTTGTAATCTCCTAATTATTTTTCAATGATTTCTGACATGCCCAGGTTTGGAAATGTGGAGAACAGAGACAAGCAGAAACTCTAGGAGATCCGTTCACAGGCAGAAGCCCATACGTCCCAAAAGGGAGTTGTCTACTCAGAAACGAGTGATGCTGCTGTGAGCTTTCATTGTGTGTGAATCTGTTTTCATGTCTCTTAAGGAAATGCTCAGGAGTGGGGTGCTGGGTGCATGGTGACTGTGTTACATGTGAAGCAACCTCCCCTCTGCTCTGGTTTATGGTCTGTTCCCTCCAGCCAAATAAGTGTATTCCATCATTCAACATGTTCCTTGGGGGTTTTGTTGTTAAAATTTTTAGCATTCTAAAATGTGACATGGCAACTTTTTGTGGGTGGGTGGTTAGTAGATTTGTTGGCTATAGGACTGAAGGTAGAACGTGCTAAGCAGGCACAGCGCTGAGCTATCTCACTGCCTATCCTGTGGTTTTAGCCTGCATTTACTAAATGGTTTAGGATACTAAGCTGTGGAACCAACCTTTTTCTTTTTCTTTTTTTTTTTTTTTTTTTTTCGTCTTTTCGAGACAGGGTCTCCCTATAGCCCCAGCTATCCTGGAACTCACTCTGTAGACCAAGCTGGACTTGAACTCACACAGATCCGCCTGCCTCTGCCTCCTGAGTGCTAGGATTAAAGGCATGCACCACCATACCCGGCAGAACCAACCATTTTCTTTGGTGAAGTATTCAGATTGTTTTTTCTTTGGTCTCGGGAATTGAACCCAAGGCCTTAACACATGTTAGGGAAGTACTCTTACTTCTGATGTACGAGCCTTCCTCCAATCCCTACCCCTTTTTGGAGAAGGTCTTGCTCTGTAGCCTAGACTCCCCTTGAATCCATGACTGTCCTGTCTCAGCTTCCTCAGAGCTTAGATTGCAGGCATGTACCACTGTACCCAGTTGTTTGTTTTCTTATTATTAGATTCACTTAAAAGTGCCCCCAACTGGAAGCAGTAGAACTGTCTACCCACTGACAGATGGACGAACTGTGGCACAGCTGAGCGATAGAAAATAGAAACTTTTCAAACATAATTCTTTGTATTGAAAAGAAATAAATTCCTAAGAGACTAAACAATTCACTAAGTAAAAGAAAGGAGACTTTAAAACCCATATACTTTATTCTTCCATTTATATAACATTTTAGAAGAGGTAAAAGTATTGGGACAGAAACCAACTCCTGGTAAGATGGGGGAACACATGGCTTCCGCCCCACAAGAATGGCTCTTGACCTCACTCTCCCCTGGCCCCGCGTCTTCCCAGCCATGGACTGCACATTGAGTGACGCCCGAGTTTCTGATGCAGAAACACAAACATGACTCTCCTCTAGTTGTGACCCTAGACATTGCCCGACTGCTGCTTCCCCTTTGGCTCCCTCTGTTCATTGTGAATGAGCATAAAGCCAACTGGCTGGCTTCATCCCCCACCCTTCCTTGCAATACTGCCTTCCACAGGAAGAGGAGAGGTGGCCTGAGCCAGTACCAAGGGCGCTGAGCGTCTTGGTAATTGAGCACAGTTGCCGGTTCTATTTGGATTCTGAATCATAGACGGTGATGATTTTTATGCACCCCTTCCCCCTCTACCCCATGGCAGTAGAGAATGTGGGAACTGTCTGGTGGAGGGGTAGTTGAATCTCTTTAGTCTAAGTGAATGCCAAGGAATTGCCCCAAGGTCTTGGTCTAGTGGGAGGTTTTATGTCCTGAATATTACATAAAGAAAATGAGCTGTGCTGCATGCTTGGAGTTTGGAACGCTAACACATAGATTTTTTTTGTAAACATACATTTATTATAAGTAGCCTTGGCAATTTATAGGACAGAGCAGGGAAACTCCAGACCACTGGACGGGAGAATATTTTTTTTTTAATAGAACACATTTATTAACAGTAGGAAACTATGCTTACAATAACAATGTATTAAATCACACATAATAAACAGAGCCAAGAAAGCACGAGAAACTCATTACTTGATATTCTGACACATTACTGTTAAAGCCTGTCCTGTACACAGCTTACCATGTTTGTAACCAAGTAAGGCATTCATTTCATAGGGAGAAAAAGTTTCATCACAGAAACAAATTTACTAGTTTTCACCTTTAATTATGTTCTATAGACATACTTCAAATATAAAAAAAAAGATTCATCCCTAAAATAAAAGTCTTTGTATAATCCATCATTAATACTCTATACAATGGAAAACACTTAGAAAGTTTTGAATTCTGGAAAGTTCCACCAGCTAACCTGTTTGCTTGGGCACATTCTAACTTCTCTTTTGAGCATCACTGGTGTGTTGGTCCACTGGTCCACGGAGAGTCTACTTCTTTCTCTTCTTTGGTGGCTCAGCCTCAGAGCTGCTATCTGTACTGCTGCTACTGCTGCTGGAGGAGCTGCCTAGAGCCATGTCAGACGGCTCCAAGTGTTCCTATCAGGTCCGGACCCAGGGTCCAAACACACGACCCTACTGCAGCCTGAGTCAGGCACCAGAGCCGGACAGGAGAATATTTTAAGGAGGAAGACAAGTTTTCTGTGAGAACTGAGTTAAAAAAAAAAACAAACCTGTAGTAAACTTAGAAGTCTTTAGGATAGAGGTCACATCCTAATATGAATGTAAGCCATGCTTCTGTGACTCACAAATTTTGTGGGGCAGAAGGGATTTTCCTGTACGTAGATGCATCCCAGACTCCTCCATGGACGCCTTGGGGGTGGAGTCCTGTCAAGTCATTTGCGAACAGCACTGGTCCCAATTCCCTAGCATTCATTGTCCAGGTTCGTTGTCAATCTGAACTGAATTCTTTTCTCCTGGTTGCTTGAATTGTGATCACTGTTTGGATCATTTGCACCAGGGTTTCTGCTGTTTAAAGTAGTAGTATCATCAGCTGAATACAGACACGACATCTTCAGGATCATTTTAGACACCAGACCCTACCCCAGGCTTCATGAAGCAGAATCTGCATTTTAGCCAATCCCTAGATGTGGCAAGTTTGAAAGGTGCTGATCGTGTTGGGCCTGGTTTCCTTCTTCAGTGTTCTGAGTGGAGGAGGAGACACAGGAAGCCATTGTTGTTGTTTCTTTCAGCCTTACAAAGAAGGTACTCTGAAACATGGTCTGGATGTACAGTCCGCAGGGCTCCAGAACTTTGGGGTCCAGTTGGGGGATGTGGGGGTGTTGGGGGCAGTTCTTATGTAAAACAGCAGAAACTCTGCCCCAGACCTGCTCACTCAAGTTCATGGCATGAGACCCCTGCACCTTTATTTAACAGTTATTAGGCACATTATAGTTAAGAGTAACTAACCTGGGTGTGGCTTTGCTTCGGTTGTAACTATGCAGTGAGGTTTGAAGGGAAGACTTAGAAAGTCTCAAGTGTTCAGGCAGGGATCATTCAGGGCTTTTCCGCTCCTAAATTAGGAAGAATTTGAAGTGGCTGCTAGTTTAGAGCTGCTTTTATCTGCAGCCAGGCAATGTAAGCCTCTTTGTGGGTGGTACTTCAGCATCGTTCCAACTCACATTTATATATTTTCTTTTTTAATATTTTTTAAATTTTATTTATTTTCTATGTGTATGAATGTACTATCTGCATGTAGGTTTGTGCACCCGTGTCGTGCAATGCCACGGAGGTCAGAAGAGGGTGTTGGATTCCCCTGGAGCTGGAGTTCTCCTGGAATTGGAGTTACAGATGGTTCTCAGCCGCCATGTGGATGCTGGGAATAGAACCCAGGTCCTCTGCAAGAGCAGTCGGCACTCTTAACCGCTAGACTATCTCCCCAGCCCCTATATTTATATATTTTCTAGTAGAATATTTTCCAGAAGCAAATGATAATGCTTTGTTCTTTAATGACTTGAGTGTGAACATTGTTGTGACAGTCCCTTGGCTTTCTTGTTTAATGTTTATACTCATCTGATCAAACAAATTGAAATTGGATTATGTCTGTTGCACATTATACCAGTTATTATCCAGTTTAAATGCAGGTCTGAAAGAAGTAAAATTGATTTTTTTTTTCTTATGCTATTCGGGGACATCCTAGGTTATTGGTATGCTGGCTGAACTTTCAGTCAGTTTTGGAGGGTGGGGATAAGTGGTTGGTGGTTTTTCTCCTTAATATATTATGCAAATAAACTGTAATATTTCATTCTAATTAGAAAGTAGGATGACTTGAAAATTTAGTGATCTGCTTCCCTGTTTTTACAAATGATGTCAGATTTTTCTTTCATATCAGGTTTTTTTTAAGTGGGTAATAATTTTGAGGAATGTTTTTATTCTTAGAAAGGAAAGGGGAGAGTAATAGAGAACACCCTCATAAACAGTCACTGCAGCAAAGGCTTCCTTATTTATCAGGGAATGAGCTGGGATAAGTGCCAGAATTTCACATATAACTGAACCTATGTTTGTATGAGCTAAACCTTTTTTTAAAAAATTGTCTTCATTCTGGGAGCATCTTTGTATACCTGCACAGAGTGGGCACTGTCCCCTGTGTTAAGGACTCAAGAATTGATCTATCATAGAGCGGTGGGCCAGAGAACACAAGGGCAAGGCTGGCAAGCCCTGGGGAAGGAGAGAACAGCCTCCTGGGAGAGGTGACCCCTGATCTGGACGCTGGCTCACAGCAGGTATTTGCAAATGGCAACTGAATGCTGATTACATGATTGGGGAAAAAATGGGAAGATGACTGACTCACTGAATTTAATCATTAATGTAAATGTGTTAAATGCTTATTGTATGTCAGGAAATGTGGTTACTGCTGAAAATACAGCAAAATCAGTCCTCCAATACCCTTCTGTTAGGTTTGATCATTTGCTGGAAGGACTCACAGCACCTACTGAATGTTGTTACACTGTAGTGGTGATTTATTAGAGAGAAAGGAGACTGATTGAAATTTTCCATGAGAGTGAACCACATAGGGCAGAGTCCAGGCAAGTCCTAATGTGGGCTATGCAGTTGTCCTGTCTTGGGAGGTTGTAAGCAGCGTAGTATATCAGGCTTTGCTGTGTGACAATCATACAGAATATTGGCAACCAGGTGAGTTCAACCCAGCCTTGCTGTCCATATATATATATATATATATATATATATATATATGACATTTTTTTTAACTATTTTGAGACAGGGTCTCACTATGTAGTTCCAGGTAGCCTAGAACTTGCTATGTAGACTAGGCTGGCCTTGAATTCAGAAAACTGCCCAGCTCTGCCTCTGAGTGCTAGGATTGAAGGTATGTACCACGACACCTGGCAGTGGTCAGAATTTTTATCATGGCTCCATCACGTAGGCAGTGATGAACCAATCAATGGTCCCTGGACTGATCTCAGCCTCTGGCATCTGCAGAGATGGAGCTGATACTGCATCACATAAGGCCTCTAGAAAATACTATTCCCGTGAGACAAGGCAACCCAGAGGCTTAGAGATCACCTCCCAGAAGCCCAGGCAAATAAATGCTAGATCTGTCTTTAGATAATATTAATTGTTTAACCATACAGGAACAACAAACAACTGTTAGTTTAGAAAGCTCACTGTAGAGAGGTGGCTGAGTAGCATATGTGAATGATCATCCAAATATGCACTGCCTGCCCCAGCAAGGTCTCTGAGAAAAAGCCTGTGCCGAGCACTGAAGGTGCTGCTAGGTGGGGACATTTTCTAAAGGAATCCAGCATGGGGACCGAGACCCGAAGAGTCAGGGAGAGATTGGCCAGTAAGCAATGTGGGGAAGAGCATTTCAAGAGGAGGGAAGAGTTCATGTGAAGGCTCAGAGGTGAGAATAGCTGGATGCATTCGAGGAACTGGAAGAGGACTGGGAAAGGGAGGAGAGAAGAGGGGAGGGTGGGGGAGGGGGAGGGGAAGGGAAGGGGGGAACAAAGGCTGGAGAAAGATGAAGAGATCAGATTCCATGGGATCCCAGAGATGCCAAAAACACCTGCGGACTTCATTTCCAGGTGCAGTAGAAGGCCACGGAAAGGATTTAAGCAAGGGACATAGATGCTTGTATTTGTATTGTTTATGTGTATGAGTGTATTCCCTGCAGTTGGGTAAATGCACCCATGTTGTACAGTGCCTGAGGAGTCAGACGAGAGCATTGGATCCCCTGGAACTGGAGTTATGAATGATTGTTAGCTGCCATGTAGGTCCAGGAATCACACCCAGGTCTTCTGCAAGAGCAGCCAGTGCTGTTAACTGCTGAGCCATCTCTCCAGCTCCCTCTGTAATTTTTTCTTTATTTTAGTATGTGTATGAATGTACTGTCTGCATGTAGGTTTGTGCACCTGTGTCGTGCAGTGCCTCGGAGGTCAGAAGAGGGTTTCAGATTCCCCTGGAACTGGAGTTAAAGATGGTTCTCAACCACCATGTGGGTGCTGGGGATCGAACCCGGGTCCTCTGCAAAAGCAGTCGGTGTTCTTAACCACTAGGCTATCTCTCCAGCCCCTCCTCTGTAATTTTTAAATGAACTTTTCTATGATTGCATGGAAATGCTCTGTTGGGGTCAAGAAAGGAATCAAGGAGACTGAAGAACTACAGCCGTCCCTGTGAGAACATGATGGTGGAGAACCAGGTGGTAGCAGGAGTTAGAGAGAGGGGGACACAATTGGGAAAGAAATACGTAGCAGCATTGGCAGGACTTGCCAGTCATGACTCCCCTGCCCTCAGTCCCTTGTCAGTCTGATGTCACCCTGTGCGCATCTGGCAGGACGTCTGTTTTGTTGCTTCCCACTCTGCTATGGGCAGAGATGCAGATAACCCAACTCTAGAACTATGTATAAGGAGGGCACTTTCTAAGTGGTAACAGGTACAGTCCTTTGAAATTGGTTCATCTCAGGACTTGGTAATGCCTGTCCTGACTGCTGAACCCCAACCCAGCCCTGCTTTCAATCTGGACTGTGTCCAGACACATGTAGCTGTTTTTAGCAGCTGATTGTGAATTAAGTCTTCTAAATAACAGTGTCACAGGTTAGACTCACTTCATGAATTGAATAGTGCCCTCCCTAGCAAGACACCTGCTAACCAGAGAGAGAAGCCTTATGGAAAATTACCAGCACAGAGCTTGGCACTCAGCAGACACATTATAAATACTGAAATGAGCAAATATTTGGTCCTGTTTTAAAATACAAACATTGGGCTGGAGAGATGGCTGAGTGGTTAAGAGCATGGACTGCTCTTGCAGAGGACCCGGGTTCGATTCCCACCACCCACATGGCAGCTAAGAACTGTCTTTAACTACAGTTCCAGGGGAATCCGACACCCTCTTCTGACCTCCAAGGTATTGCACGACATGGGTGCACCAGCCTACATACAGACAGTATGTTCACACACATAAAATAATTAAAAAATTATTTAAAAATAAAATATAAACATTAGTTTCCTGTACACCTGTTGTGTTTACCAAATCAGACAAAACTTCTGGTCTACCTGCTTATTCCATGTCTGCTTCCCATTTTTCTCTTTCTCTGTAAACGTAGTGTGTGGGGTTTGAAATAAGAGGGCCAACATTGGGGCTGGAGAGATGGCCTAGCGGGTAAGAGCACCGACGCTCTTGCAGAGGACCCGGGTTCGATCCCCAGCACCCACATGGCGGCTGAGAACCGTCTGTAATTCCAATTCCAGGAGAACTCCAGCTCCAGGGGAATCTGAGACCCTCTTCTGACCTCCGCGGCATTGCACGACACGGGTGCACAGACCTGCATGCAGACAGTACATTCATACACATGCAAAAAAAAAAAAAAAAAAAAAAAAAGGGCCAACATCTTCCTATTTCATTTTGTTAGTCAATCAGATATCTCATTCTTTCCCAGAAACAATTAGACAAAGGAAGTATTCCATGCACACAATATAATCAGCAAATGATCTTGCCTTCTCCTTTCAGACTTTTATTCTGGCCAGCAGTCTTATTTAAAAATGCTGTCACTTAGCCAGCTGGACACTTCTGGCTCCATGTAGATGGGGAAGGGCTGTCAGCTAGAGATGACAATGTTGAGAGTGCCATTGTGCTCTTGGCTTCAAGTCAGCTGTTCATAAACGGTGCCTTAAGCAAAGACTGGCGAGGTGAGCTGCAGTAAGTGCTCTGTGTAAACTAGCAGGTAATCTGTAAAATGCTGTCCAGCCCAGCTCACCACAGGCTGCCTCTTGAAATCCGTTCATTCCATCATCAAACTCCCATTCACTCTCTGCTTTGTGGGGAACTGCGAAGGCTTTCCGGCTGTGGATTTCAGCACGTGCACATATACAGTAGGGCTACAGTTAACTTTCCAAGTCCTGAGAGTGCATCCCAGGAAAGGGTTCGGTGGTATGGGGAGCGGGGATTGCACCCCCTCACCTCACTGGTCCTCCTGCTGCTGGAGCACCAGGCCTGAGCATCTGGCGGGAATACCTGGAGAGCGCTCCGCAGGAAGACTGTGGCTCAGCAGCCAATGGGTGACTGGGGCCTTGCGGGCAGGGCGGGGCCAGGAGGCGCGGAAGCTGCTAGCTTGAACTTGAGATTCCAGGACCACACGCTGCTTGCTTAAGTGAGCGCAGCTCCACCGGACTGGTTTGGTGTGGGCTCCGGGTCCTCGGGTCCTCTTCATAGCACCTTGGACTGCATCTTTTGTCTGCCCGGGTCGACAGAGAAACCAAGGTAAGGAAGTTGCAGAGGGGCGGCACGCCTTTGTCTGCAGGTGCATTCGGGATACCAGGCTTGGAGGCAGGGAGGTGAGGTCCGGAGACCCGCGGGACAAAGGCTGCAGCGTCTCTTCCCGCCGCCGGCACTGCCTTAGCAAGCTGCCTGACCCAGGAGGCTGTCAGGGCTGAGCAGGGGTCTTCTGCCACACCGAAGGGGAGAGTGGGACTTGTGTGAAACGAGGGCAGGCATTCCTCTGATCCACTTTACCAGGGAAGAGTGATTGGCCGTTGATGGGCACTGGGCATTTCTGTGATGGCTGGTGTGCCTTGTGGTTAGGTCACAGAGTGTGTTCATGTCACATGCGCCCCTGAAAATGTTCGCTTGCATCTTTAATAAATTAAGAGTGAAAAATATTATAGGGTCTTTTTAAATTCAATATTTGGATTAAAAGCAATTATCCTTTGTGTAGAAAGACCGCATTACCAAGTAATTTTAGTTACATGATTTGGAATATTGATGTGACTTCTGCAGGCAGAAAAATGCCTCTGATTTCCAAAATTTAAAAACACAGCCAACTTAACACATGTGTGTTCTTGGCATTGAAACAGTAGTGTTTTTGAAAAGGGAAAGTGTGATGATTTAAATATTGCTTACAATACTTGGTTAAATTCTCAAGGAATCTGTGCTCTTTCTATTTCTAGCTATTATCTGGTTCCCTGTACTGATATTGTAACCAGGCCAGTCTATTGATCCTCTAATGAATGTGTAGCTGTGAATCTTCATTACTGCTTTGGGTGGGAGAAGGCGGGAGGAGGCAGCAATCCCATTAGTCTTTTTCCTTCTTTGGATAAGTCTGCAGCTGCAGCATGCCTTTCACTTGGATCATGGGGGCTGGAGGGGTCGGTGGGGGTGGGGGCTCTGCCCACTTCTTTCTAGTTTTCCCAGACCATTGAGCATTCAGTCCCTCCGCCAGCCTTGCTCCACACAAAGGCAGTTTGTAAGTTTTCTCCATAAGGTACAGATCTTTGCTACTTTCCTCTTTTTATTTGCTATCAGAAGGGGATGATTAGGTGTCCTGAGGTCTTTCCCAAGAAGTTAGAAGCAGAAAATAGTGTCAGGAAAGCCAACCCTAAGTTTGTATTTCTACATTTCACTTGTAATTTTGTAAAAGTTGTCCATGACTGTGTCCTCTAAAATGAGATGGAAATTAGACATTTATGGGGAAAGGCTCCACCAAGAATCACAAAGTATATTAATAGAAGATGCCTGGTTCTTGGCTCATTGGGGGAATCTGGTTTTTTAAAAACTGGCACTTTTTTTTTTAATTTCTCGTAGCTTTTAAACATTGTGAAGAGGTGTCATTTATTTAACACCTATTTATTGATCTGCATGCTGGGCATTGGCCCCAGGATTAGGTGGTAAGCCCAGCAGGTGCCTTCTTGCATTCTTGGAGTCCCAGTACACTGGCATGGGGCCTACTTCAAGTCTTCTGAACTGGAGCATGCCTGGAGACCAGGGCAGAGAACACTGAGCATGGACAGGATGTTGCTGCTGACTGATACCCTAAAGGTCAACTGAGTCCACAGATGTAGGTGAAAACATGGAGACCAAACCATCCGCTCCAAGCCGGGGAAATATCAGTCAAGTCAGTGGCTCTTTCTGTACTGGACTCGGTCTTGAACCTGCCTATATCAATGTTGGCTACTCACAAAAGATTCTGGGCTGCAAGCAGGTCTTGAACTGAGTTCTATAGGTTTAAACAGTGGCATTGTTTATTCAGCTGTGGTGATTCTAATCTGTTGCAAAAATTATCAATTCTGCTGTCTTCTCATCTCAGCAGCTTTTGTCTTGAACAAGTCCTGAAGAAAATTAATTTCTGGATTGGGGTAGGAGTAGGGGAAGGACTCACTACACAGCCTTGGCTGGCCTGAAACTCACAGAGATCTAGCCTGCCTTTGCCTCTTGAGTGCTGTGATTAAAGGTGTATGCTGCCATGCCTAGCTAAGGAAATTGATTTTGTTCTGTACTACTGACAGCACACTTTGTGTCTTTCCACAGTCTCCCATGTTGAGATGGGTTCCGGACTTAAAAAAAAAAACAAAAAAAAAAACACCAAAAAACCCTCGAGTCTGTTGGGAAAGTCTCTGTATTCGCTCAGTGGCTGTGTGTGTGGTGAGGGGGAGAGATTGATGCCAGGTAACGTCACACATCTGGGTTTTCAGGGTTTCATCAATCTCTTCAATCCTACACTAAATAGTATTGGGCCTTGTTCTTTGTTAAGTTAAACACAAACCATGACATTAATATTTTATTGATTCTCTGAGACATTTTTACAGTGTATTTTGATCATATTCATTCCCCACGTCTCCCCCTGACCCCTCCGCGATCCACTACCCACCTCCCCATCTCTTCCCAACTTTGTGGCCTCTGGTTTTTCTCTTTCTCTCTCTTTTTTCAATAAGCCACCAAGTTCAGTTTGTGCTGTTCACATACTTTGGGATTTGGGGCCGTCCACTGGGGCATGGTGGACCGACCAGGGGCCACACTCTAAGAGAAAACTCTCTCTCCTCATATGCCCCTGCTACTTGGTGCTAGACTGGTGATGAGCCGGTTCTTGTACAGGCAGCCACAGCTGCTGTGACATCATGAGTTCAGTAGTCTTTCCATGTCCAGAGGACATGTTGTAGTGTGGTCCTCCCCGTACAATGACTTTTTTTTTTTATTATTTATTTTTGTATGTGTATGAATGTATTGTTTGCATGCAGGTCTGTGCACCCGTGTCGTGCAATGCCGCGGAGGTCAGAAGAGGGTCTCAGATTCCCCTGGAACTGGAGTTCTCCTGGAATTGGAGTTACAGACGGTTCTTAGCCGCCATGTGGGTGCTGGGGATCGAACCCGGGTCCTCTGCAAGAGCGTCGGTGCTCTTAACCGCTAGGCTATCTCTCCAGTCCCAACAATGACTTTTTATAAGTTCCTAGACTGTTGAATCCCTCAGGCCCTAGTCTGGTGCTTGGCATAGGTTGTTCCTCATAAAAAGTTGAATATACAAATGAACAGATGTAGACATAAGTTCTTCAGTGTCTGATTAGGGTTGAATTATAACTCTCTTGATAGTTATAATCTAATTCAGCAGATGCATGTGTCAAACACCTTAGGAACACAGAAAATGAGACAGTCCCTCTCAAAGAGGTAAGTTGAAAAGCAATTCTGGAAACAAGATTATATAGATCTGGGCTTCCCTGAAGACAGTCAGCAGCAGCGAAATGCAACAGAAAGTAGCTCGGAGGGGACGGCCATCAAAGGCAGCTCATTAGGAAGCGACAGGAGTCAGGCTTGAAGGCTCAAGGATTTATAGCGTTCTGAACAAGGGACAAGGGGACAGAAGAGGCAGGTGGGGGTAGGTCAGACACACCCTTTGGACTGTACTTGAGGATCTGGCTTTTGTCTTGATTGCCCTGAGAACTCTTCAAGTGTGGTAACCGCGGGAACACTGAGATCTAACCTACTTCATAGAAAAAAATCCTGGAGAGTGTGGTCAAGGAGAATGGTGCTGGCAGTGGGAGTGGAAGCAGAGGCCAGGTGCCCAGTCCTGGGCCAGGTGTGGGCAGTACCTGGTGGAAAACAGGATGAGAACAAGCAGAATGAGGAAACGCTGTGGACACTGAACTGACAGGACTGAGGGTAGAAGATGTAGGAAAAGGGTGATCTAGGAGCGATCTGTTGGTTATTTCTGTTGGGAATACATGTTAATAGATGTAATGATGATTCAAGGACAAAGCTATTACGCAGTGGAGTGACTCACTTTAAATGCATGCTGTGTCAGGACCTTGACTTTGTTTTGTCGTATCCTGCTGTGTGGATGAGCCGTGTACTCAGTGGACCTTACATATTTGACCAGTCTTCCAAGACATTTTTACCCTCACTGCTCTGTAATTTTCGACTTGTTATCAGACCTTGAGCAATTTTTTCTTTGTCCTGGATTAAAAATAAAGATTTAAAGTAAGGGGGAGGACAGATTAAAGCCTGAATCTATGTGAAAGCATTCATCTTTGCTCCCAGTTTTATTAAAAACAAAAAAGGTTGATAATTGTGTTTGGCATTCTTTATCTCACATGTGTTCTCTTCTGTATTTCTAGCAACCAGTAAATAAATCTGTCCTATGGGTTTGGAAATAAAAGGCGTGACTCCCACAGCTACTTCGCAAGGGATTCACCGAGTATTTGGGGAACTAGAAAAATCATTTCTTTGCATGTAAAAAGAGGTAAAACAAAATACAAGTGTTCTTTGACTTACAATGGGGATTGCAACCCTTTATAAATTGAAAATGGAAGCAGAAATGCCTTTAAAGCATCCTCACCTGATCACTTGATCATGTGGCTGACTGGGAGCCATGGCTGAGTGCCCAGCATTAAATAAGCGCATCGTACCAAATATCGCTAGCCTGAGAAAGGATAGAAATTCAAAGTCCAGTTTCCAGTGGATGCATCTCACCTTCCCACCACCGAAAGCTGAAAAAAATGATCAAGTCACATGACTTCAAGTAGAGGACAGAAACTAAGTAAAATTAGTTTCTGGAAGAATTTTTCTGGGCATCTCCTTTAACTACAGAGTTATGATCTTTAATTTTTAATTTCTTTTAATTTTATTTATTTCTGTATGTGTATGAATGTACTGTCTGCATGCAAGTTTGTGCACCCATGTCGTGCAATGCCGCAGAGGTCAGAAGAGGGTCTCAGATTCCCCTGGAACTGGAGTTCTCCTGGAATTGGAGTTTCAGACGGTTCTCGGCCGCCATGTGGGTGCTGGGGATTGAACCCGGGTCCTCTGTAAGAGCGGTCGGCGCTCTTAACTGCTAGGCCATCTCTCCAACCCAGAGTTATGATCTTTAAAGCTAATGGCAGGGGCTGGAGAAAATGGCTCTGTGGTTAAGAGCACCGACTGCTCTTGCAGAGGACCCAGGTTCAGTTCTCAGCACCCACATGGCAGCTAGCAACTGTCCATAACTCTAGTTCCAGGGGAATCTGATGTCCTCCTCTGACCTATACAGGCATTGCATGACATGGGTGCACCTACATGCATGTACGCAATATACTCACGCACATAAAATAATTTTTTAAAAAAACAGTGTCATCTGTGACAGGGAACTTAGGTTTTGAAAACAGTTTTACTTCGGTTTTGATAACAGTTTCTAGTTTTGTAAAAATATATTAATACAAAATATTCTGCCTACAGTCAGTATTCTGAACAGACAGGAAGGAGCAGGAGTGGCTGGGGCTGTCAGCCTTTCTGATCTAGAAGCCCAAACTGGTTACCCTACAACTTGTCATCTTGTTGGGGATGAATAAATTATGACAGTTGAAATAATTATGACAGAGGGAAAGCAGCTGCTGAGAGCACGGCTGTCAGCTGGGGCCGAGCTGGCCTGATTCTGTCATGTTGGAACATGCATGTTTTCCATGCTATCTGAAAATGCTGTTTTCAGGGGGCTGGTGTGTTCTTTTCATCTCTTCGAAGGCCCCTTGAAGGATTCTAAGTGTGTCACACCCTGCTAGTGGCATTTTTAAAATAAAAGGCTGGGTTAAGCATTCTCCCAAAGGTTCATGAGCTGGAAGCTCAGGGCTCACTCTGCTGATGTTGAGGTGAGGGGCCTTTAGTAGCAGGGTCCTAGGATGAGGACTTTAGCTCCTGGGCCATCATCCTCTAAATATCAGTGCTGGGAAGTCCCATGAGAGCACGATTGTAGAAGTGACCCCGGCATCTTTCTCCAAAGTCTGTGGTTGCCAGGTGATCCTACCCTTGTACCATAAAGCCATCCACCATACTCAGTGTGGCAAAAGGCCCCTACCAGAGCCAAGCATGTGCCAGTGCCATGCTCCTAGACCTCCAAACTGTGAGCTAAATAAACTTTTCTGTGTAAAGGACCCAGCCTCTGGTGGTTTTGTTACAGCAACACATAATGGACTAATGCATTGATGGAGTCATTTCTAGTCTGTCCTGTATTTGTCACCTCCATATAATAATTATTCTGGGCTGGAGAGATGGCTAGTGGTTAAGAGCGCCGACCGCTTTTACAGAGGACCCGGGTTCGATCCCCAGCACCCACATGGCGGCCGAGAACCGTCTGAAACTCCAATTCCAGGAGAACTCCAGTTCCAGGGGAATCCGACACCCTCTTCTGACCTCCGAGGCATTGCACAACACGGGTGCACAAACCTGCATGCAGACAGTACACTCATACACATACAGAAATAAATAAGATTAAAAAAAAATTATTCCTTGACCTCACCCAGTCCCACTTGGTTTATACTCTGTTAATACCATAATACCATCCTGATTTGTTCCCCTGTGGTGATGTGAGGAAGCAGATATCCTGTATTTTAAATATTTTTTAGCAGGAAGCTGTGCATTTCCATTTTGCATGGTGTGTTCTACAAACTGTCTAACCCATGCTTGTCCAGTCAGAGCACTGTGCTGTGGAAGCAGATTACTGCCTAGAACTGGGGTCACAGGCTTGTGCTATAAAGACCAAACAGTCAGTCTTAGGCTTCGCAGGTCTTTGTTCTCAGCACACTCAGCCTGGCCTACCCTAAGTGGACGGGTGTGACTGTGTTCCAGAGCTGCCTCATCCTGAGACAGCAGCCCATGTGGCACACTTGCAAATGCCTGATCCGAAAACGGGAATGGAACCCACAGTGACAGCTGAAATGGACACATTTTGTCCTTTGAGGGTCAGAAGGCTGTCACCTTTAGCCAGCTTTATGGTGTACTGAAAACCAGTTGTCAGAGTTTCTGTAAGTCAGGCCATTTAACCCCACACTCTTCTTTAACATGGTGTGTCTATTACCAAATGTCAACAAATGCAGACGGTGACAGCAAGACAGACTCAGGCATTAAAATGGGAGTGGTAGAAACATTTCTGGCAGAATGCATGAGCTCTGGCGGGGTGGGGGCAAGGAAGGGGAAATGGGTCCAGGTTTGATTGGGAAATGTATCAAATGCACAAAGCTTCAATAAAAAGATGGCTTTGAAAAAAATAATAAAATGGGAATCTTAAGATTTTCTTTTTTTTTTTTTAAGGTGAGCTGAGTGTCAAGTCGTGATCGCAGCTACTTAGGAGGCTGAGGCAGGAAGATCAGAAGTCCAGGGCCAGGGCCAGGCGTGGTGCCGCACCCCTTTAGTCCCAGCACTTGGGAGGCAGAGGCAGGTGGATCTCTGTGAGTTCAAGGCCAGCCTGGTCTACATAGTTTCAGGACAGTTAGGGCTACATAATGAGACCCTGTCTCAAAAAATAAGCAAAAGTAAAAAAGAGTAGCAAAGCTGGGTGCAGTGGCACGTCCTTTAATCCCACTATACTCAGGAGAGAGACAAGTGGATCTCTCTGAGTTCAAGGCCAGCCTGATCTGCATAGCAAGTTCCAGGCCAGCTGGGGCTACAGGGAGACCCTGTCTCAAAAAGACGGAAATAAAAACAGGATAAGAAAGAGATAAACTTTACTATTGCGTTTTCCTGGACTTTTGTGTAAAACTGACTTTAAAAAAATTCAAAAGTTTCACTTAAAAAGTAAATTAATCACTTAACAAACTTAGAAAATAAAAAGACCACACCCATTTTCACAGTGTCAGAAAGTAACTCTTGCTGGGATCCCAGGGGTCTCTGGCAGGTTTCGGCGCGTGGTGAGGAATTAAGACCCGTATTCTCCCTCAGTACAGCAGGATGTGTTATCTTGGATTTTTTTTCCCCTAAGTGATAAGCTAAGGGTTATTTCTCAGAGTACAAACATAAAGTTATCTGAGGAGCCAGTAAATCTTGATAGAAATCAATGTACGAGGGAAATTTATATATTGATCTCTAGGAGCAGAGGAACTGTTTTTCATTTAGACAAATGTCCCAAAGAAAGGAATCTGGTTAGGGACCCTGGAAACATCACTGTCGCTTCTGCTGCAGATAATCAG
The DNA here is from genome assembly GCA_009823505.1 of Rhizomys pruinosus. Classification (NCBI taxonomy): domain Eukaryota; kingdom Metazoa; phylum Chordata; class Mammalia; order Rodentia; family Spalacidae; genus Rhizomys; species Rhizomys pruinosus. The sequence goes on from VZQC01001212.1 coordinate 2,265,543, forward strand.
AATGCAGATTTGCTTTGCTTTCAAATAGAGTCACATGAGATTAATGATCTTCTACGAACTCGCCTCCCGCCCATTGCAATGAAATATGTCTTATTAAGGTTGCTTTAGATGACATGAAAGTGGAATATGAACTGAAGTCATTTTTAAAGTTCTGTCTTAGGTAAACAACAGTAAGAGAATGCAGCCAGCGCCATAGACAGGGGACCCTCAGGGTCTCACCAGCGTGCTCAGGGCCAGAGGAGGGGCCCTCTCTTCATCCTGTCCATTGATTCCAGAATTCCTCTTGATTGTCTATTCTGCGCCAGCCCGTGGGGTGTAATCAAGGCACAAAGGCCCCTGTCACACAGATCTGTTGGTGAGGGGAAAAGAAAGATGATGAGCGAGTGACCAGAGCCTCTGAGATGGTGGGACTTAGCTGTGACTGGGGCCCCACTGGGCCCTGTTAGAGTTAGCAGTGATCCAGAGAAGCCCTCACAGGAGGACACAGGGAATAAGCTGTTGAGAAAAAGCTCCTAAATAAGAACAGAACTGTGGTGTTTGAGAGCTCGGGTCGCAGGGTTGGGAAGGCAGGGAGGGTGGGGATGTAGCCTGGGGAGCAAGGAGAGAAGAGGGAGAGAAATTTAAACCAAATACCACGTTAATTACTGTTGTCCGCAGCAGCAGTGGCAGAACCAAAGTCTAGTCAGGACAGGGGAGACCCGAACTAGGGCTGGGACCATCTCTCCAGCAGGACTCCCAAGCACAGTCAACTGCTTTGGAGAGAGAGCTCAGCCCAGAGAGCCCAGACTGTAAGAGGTCCAGGCCTGTGGGGGTGGGGCTGGGCAGGTTAGCTTGTATTCCCTGAACCTTGGACTCACTTTATAAAATTCAGCAGCTGATATTGTTATTTTAATAATTTAACTGGGCATGGTGGCGCACGCCTTTAATCCTAGCACTTGGGAGGCAGAGGCAGGCGGATCTTTGTGAGTTCAAGGCCAGCCTGGTCTACGGAGTGAGTTCCAGGCCAGCTGGGGCTACAGGGAGACCCTGTCTTAAAAGGACCAATAATAATAATAATTAATAATAATAATAATAATAGTAACTAGTCTTAGTGTTGTTGTCTATTTTTCTTTAGAAACTATCGAGTTCACAAATAAATCTAAGTAGATGTTAACAAGATTCGATGTGTTATCTACCCTAGCACTTCTCCTTACCACAAAAATATGGGGAAAGGGACTCTAGCACTAGTCCGAAGTTGCCTTAAAAACCCAGAAACAGCCCAAAAGAGACACTTCCACACGGCCAGGGTCACAGAGCTGAAGGGACTTCACCCACAGGTTAAGCATGATTTTGTTTTATGGTTTTCACTTACTTGGGTATTTTTTTGGTCTTTCTGAGACAGGGTCTTCCTGTAACTCTGGCTGTCCTAGAACTCGCTATGTAGACCAGGCTGGCCTTGAACTCACAAAGATCCGCCTACCTCTGCCTCCCAAGGGCCAGGATTAAAGGCATGCGTACCACGCCCGCTGTCACTTACTTGGTTTTTACAAAATATTATTTACTATGTTTATTCGTATATGGTTTTGCCTGCATGTATATAAGTGCACCACATGCATGCAAAGCCTGCAGAGCCCGGAAGATACGTTGGATCCCCTGGAACTAAAGTTATAGAGGGTTGATAGCCACAGTTGGGTGCTGGGAATCAAAGCAGGTCCTCTGCAAGAGCGGCCGGTACTCTTATCCATTGAGCCACTGCTCTAACCCATTTTTTTTTGTTTTGTTTTGTTTTGGGGGTTTTTTTTTGGGGGGGGGTTAGTTTGGTTTGGTTTTTGTCCACACTGCATGCTGTATGAGCACAGTATCACTGAGTCACTTCCCCCAACATGGCACATTGATATTACCGGAGTCTCGTCCCTTGCCAGGCCCTTTTGGGCAGTTTGGAAAGCTGTCGTTCCCCCCCTGCCCTGCTGTTAGAGTCTTAGCCATCCAGGCCTTTCTGTACAGCATCAGACTGGGGGGCTTCTGGATGGTGTGCACTTTATTTTTCCATCTCTGCTTTCAGGAATGAAGCCAACCGTGGCTTCACAGTTCACTGATTATTTATGTAATTTTATTCTTTGATGATTTCTTAAACTTTCCCCTTAAAACTATGGTCTGGTGACAGTTTCCCCTCACTTAAAAAAGTAAGCCGGGCGTGGTGGCACACACCTTTAATCCTAACACTCGGGAGGCAGAGGCAGGCAGATCTTTGTGAGTTCAAGGCCAGTCTGGTCTACAGAGTGAATTCCAGGACAGCTGGGGCTACAGGGAGACCCTGTCTCGAAAAGACCAAAAAAAAGTAAATGTAAGTTTCGAGTTTCCTTTCGTAGTCTGAGAAGCAGGAGGTTTTTGTGTTTGGCTTTTCATCTGTAACGCTATACAAATGAAAGCTCATCAGTTCATCTCTTGAAGATGAACTTTGAAAAAAAACCACCCATTTCTTGGTTGCTTTTACATATCTTTCTCCCCCATCAGTGAGCTGCGGGGTAACTACGGTGTCTTTCCAGTGGCATGAGGACGCCCTTTGTTTAGAAGAGTGTGCCTTGAATTTCAATATCCCTACACCACTGTTAATCCTCAGCCACACTTCAGTGTTGAAACTTTGCCTCACTGCCCCCAGTTAATGGCCACCGCTGGCCCTCGGGCTGGTGGCAGGAGCAGTTATGAGGAAGCTTGCCTTGAAAAGGCGACATAGCTGGTCCAGAGCAGGTGTTTCTGCTGCCCATGTGAATCCCTTAACCAGACGGGAAATTTGTATCAAGTTGGTATTTCTTTCATTCTGAGGTCCTTCATGCAGGTGCAGATTCTCTAGGGGCCTGGAAATGAATTTCAGGGGTTACTGAGACATTTCAGCTCTATTCCGCTCCAAAATAGAGCATAAAATGTTGAATCCAAGCACTCTTCCCAAAATGTTGCTTCAGAGCACACAAGGCTGTGATTCAAAACAAGTCAAAGCTCCTTCCTCTGGGCACCCCTGCCCTTCACACACACACACACACACACACACACACCCATCACACACCCATCACACACACACATCCATCACACACCTCATCTATCCATCACGTTCACCCCACCAGCCTTCATATCAGGTCTCTGGGATCAGCTCAGATATACCTCTCCTAGCTCCCTTAGGGTGTGTGTCCCACTGGCTTGGCCATTCTGTAGATGAAGCTAAATACAAAGAAGCTAAGGATCCCAACAAAGGGCAGACAGCTAATTAAGCTCAGGAACAAAGGAGAGGATGTCGGGTGCAGGAGCTACTGTAAGAATTTTCATTAGAGTTTAGACTTCGCTGTCGTGTGAGTGATGGTGACTCTGCCCAAATGGTCCAGAGGCCCACAGTAGTGAAAAACAAGCATCAAAAGGCGCATGTGGCAGAGTTTCCCAAGAGTGGAGAAGCGGGGTGTTACAGAGGCCTTGCTTTGTGTGCTCAGGATATGAGAAGGAGACGGTTGTGTTCTATACGAAAAGGAAGTGGCCTTGCCAGGGCGCACTGATGATGTTTTCCTTCAAGGATCCAGACGAGACTGTGTCACTCTGCTGCCTTTTCCATTGCTGTTTTTCAGGAAATTTTGATTCATTTGGATGTCCCAGTTACACATGCCAAGTAGTTATCTTGTTTCAGGTTTATGTTAAGAGCATTTCCAGTTATTCCCACATTTGTTTTCCCAAGGAGAGCATGCTGATCAGGCAGTCTTGGGTGTGCAGCTCCAGCAGAATCAATCTCAGGACTTGATTCTTCCCCCTGGCATCTTGTACAGTGAGAGGGAGTAGGGTTGCACCTGACTAAATTTAGCCTTTTCCACTCTCAGAATGGCGCTTCTTATGCAGAAGGCCACTAGGCTGATGCAGTGGGATTTTTTTCCTCCTTTTTCTTGTAGGCAAACTCACAAGGTACCGGATGAATGGAGCAGCTGCCACTGTCTGTGACTTCTGGAGTTTGGAGTTGGCATTTCAAAGCTCTGCTGAAATCTCAGTTTGTAGCTGGTTTTTACTTCAACACTTATGCATGTGTCTTAACCCCCAAAGAGTTAACTCTGTTTAAAGTTTGTAGTGTAGCCGGGCGTGGTGGTGCATGCCTTTAATCCCAGCACTTAGGAGGCAGAGGCAGGTGGATCTCTGTGAGTTCAAGGCCAACCTGGTCTACAGAGCAAGCTCCAGGCCAGCTGAGGCTAAAGGAAGACCCTGTCTCAAAAATTGCAAATAAATTAAATAAATAAATAAAATAAAAATTCAAAGCTACAGTGATAATCACATAATACACATAGAGAGCAACAGATCTGGCCAGTGGATGCAGGTGCTTGCTACTAAGCCTGGTGATCTGAGTTAAGTCTCTGGAACAAGGAGACAACTGATTCTCCAAAGTTTGTCTTCTGACACATACATGCATGCTTGCATTTATACAGGCAGGCAGGCAGGCAGACAGACACACATAGACACACACACACACACACACACACAAAATATAACTTTAAAAAAATACAAAAGAAGCTGGACATGGTGGTGCACACATTTAATCCAGGATGTGGGAGACAGAGGCAGGTGGATCTCTGAGTTCCAGGCCAGCCAGGGCTACAGGAGGACCCTGTCTCAAAATACCAAAACAAATAAATGACAAAAGAAACACTGTATTTTCAGTCTTTAGATTTAGGGCTGGTGGGCAGTTTTATCATATGCTAGACACAGGCATTTATCATCAATCAACACTGAGTCTAGGAACACCACAGCATCCTTGGTAAGTAATCTGAATTACGTCCAAAAGTTGACTTTGCTAGGTGAAGGTGAGAATGGAGAGAAACCTGAGCTGGAAGTAGCTGTGTCCTCCGGTGGAACATGGTATCCACTGAGTCTGAGACAGCGATAGCCACTCTCCTAGGTGATGCCTTCCCGTAAGAAGCAGTCCATCTCAGGTGCCTCCCGTAGATATGAAAGCAGTCTGGCCACGACATCTGTCACCTGCTTGATCACCAGGCTGCATACTGTTGATCTGGCTGGGTAGGCAAGATGTCCCCATCCTCTCTCTCAAAGCTGCTTCCTAAATGGAAGAAAACCTTCTCCAACGGAGGAGCACCATTCTTGGGTCAAGGGTACATGAATAGCTGTGCTCCCCTGCTAAAACCAGCAGACAAGCTCTCAGGGTCACATGCTCCCCAGCCCAGCCTGGCAAGAGACAAAGCTACTACATGACTTGGTGCTAACAACTTGCATAGTGCAGATCACTGCATCTTCTTTAACGTGTCTGGCCCTCCGTCCCACTTCATTTCATTTCCCATGAATGCCCTGAGCTAGTGGCCTTTTCCTCTTTTCAGCGATAAGTAATCTGCGTCATCTAATGCAGTATGCATGGCGAAGCTGGCAAGTCAGTGCTGCAGAGGTAAGATCCGTGCTGGAGGACCCTGGCTCTGTCCACCTCCTCAGCCTAGGAACTTTGAGCTTCCTGTTCTTCTAAGAACCCAGGTTCCTTGCCATGCCCTTTGGCCCTGTCTTGAACCAACTTAACCCCCACCCCCACCCCGTGTGTTTATCACTTGGGAGACAGACCATTAGAGGTTTGCCGCAGCAAACCTGTCTTTCGCCATGGATTTGGTGTGTGACCTGGCCAAGTTCCTGGATCTCTTTGAACTGGTTTCCATATGTAAGTGAGAACCATTAATACTGGCCTCATCAGGTTGCTGGTAGAGGGTCATTGAAGGGTAGTTATTGGCTGTGTGGTGTAGTCATGAATGTTACTGGTGTTGCCTGTGCTGATACTTTGATCATACTGTTCACAGTGGTTCTCCCCGAATAACAAGGTGGACATTGTATTATAAAATTCATTTGTGCCTATTTATAATTTGTAAACAAATGTGTTAAATATAATCCTCCTTCCTCAGTGACAGTTTGGATGTTATATTATTATAATCTTTTCACAGTGCATATATTAAAATACACGCTCAAACTTTTTTTGGCCTTTCATTTGAGACTATGTAATTTCAGCTTGGGTTTGTGGGTATACATCCTCACTCCCATGTGCTAATATGTCGTTCTGAGGCAGGATGTAACAGTGCTGTCCTTCTGACTCATTATCTAGAGTGTAGTCGGATCCCCTGCTGGCCTCGGTGAACACAGAGAGTGGGCCCCTGTGAGTCCAGCCTCTCTCTCTCCACAGTGGCTTAGCCATCTTTGGTCCTCTGTGCTCTGCCGCCATCTTTGGTCCTCTGTGTTCTGCCGCCATCTTTGGTCCTCTGTGTTCTGCCGCCATCTTTGGTCCTCTGTGCTCTGCCGCCATCTTTGGTCCTCTGTGCTCTGCCGCCATCTTTGGTCCTCTGTGCTCTGCCGCCATCTTTGGTCCTCTGGTGCTCTGCTGCCATCTTTGGTCCTCTGTGCTCCGCCGCCATCTTTGGTCCTCTGTGCTCCGCCGCCATCTTTGGTCCTCTGGTGCGCTGCCTCTGCAGTCCATTGCTGTATATAGCACACGTGTCACTCAACAGACTCTGCCTTTGGCCACTTCTCTATTCCCTATGACAGAATAGAATAGATGGAGGATTGAGTCACTTCTCTAGGGTCTCCTGGAAAGTCGGGAACCCTGGGAAGGGAATCCAGAGCATCCCAAACCCTCCCCTCTGCTCTCAGCTCCTCCCGCAGCCCCCTCCTCTCTCTCCTGGCACTTCGCACCCTCACTCCTGGCTGTTCTCATCTGCCCTCCTCCTTCTGCTCTGTGGCCCCCCCTGTTGCCCTCTAAAGGAGCCTTTCATGAAAGCCCATGGGTTTCAGGCCTGTAGTTCTCCTAATAGACTGTCTGGGAAGTTAGAACGCAGGTAAGGCTGTAGGCACGTCATTGTTTCTGTATTTTTTTTTTTTAATTGGGAGCAGGTGGGACTGGAGAATGAAGATAAATCCTCTGCCAGTGTTTCCTGCAAACAGTTTCCTGTATTTGACTGAGATATTTTAAGCTTGGTTACCTCCCCCGGCTGATATGTTGCCTCTGTAAATTCAGCTGGCAGTTCTTGGCTTCACCGTAACTCGGCTCAAAATACATTCTTCTGGGTGATAGGGTTCGGTTAAAATAAGCACAGAAGGGCTATTAATGGCTGCAAAGTTGGGAACTACGCCGGGATGCTGGCGTCAGAGTTGCTGGTGGATATGGTCGCAGAGTGAATGCTAACCTGCTGTTTCTGCTCTGTCCCCCATGCCTTCCTGGATTCAGAGAGAGGTAATGTGACTTTTCACTTCTCCCCCTCCCTGGTGTCTCATGTGCTGCCAAAGCTCACCGGCCTCCTCCATGCACATCACCATCTTCACAGCCTTCTTTGTCTTTGAGAGGCAGAACTTTGTTTTGTTTAACCTTTTCTCACTATCATTTGCAACTGAACCTGGAGTTGTGTCTGGGCCCCTAACCCTCTGCTGTGTTGGGTCCTGTTTGGGAAAGGTGATGGGCTGAGTGACTAGCCGCCTGGTCACTCTTACTAATGGCTGAACAAATGACTCAGCATGCAGGGGAGTAAATGGGATAGACATGTTTGGGTTCCATGTCGCATCGGATGTGCTTCTTGAAGAATGACCGTTAGGGCTTTGGTATGTATTCTCTAGAGTTTCCTCAGCAAGGTCTAGCACCAGGATACTAGCCGGAAGTACAGAGTCAGTTTCACTGTTAGCTGAAATATATGGAATTCTCTTTTCCCACCACAGAAAGGGTGTAAGAGTTGAAAGGATATAACAGTGAAAATTAAAGGTGCTTAGATCTCGGAGGTGGTTTTCAAACAGGCTGAATGCTGGGCTCGAAGCTCCACTGTTCTGTAGTGCTGTCACTTCATGCAAAGTGACATTTTGATGGAAGGATTGTGGTCACTGCTGGGCATAGTGAAGGGACTGGAAAGCGAGCTCCCCTTCCTTTGGAGTCTGTCTCCCCTAACTCCCTGCCTGTCTCGGAGCTGGAAAGTGAAGACCTGTCCTTCTGCCACACATGGCTTCCAGGGTTTCCTCTGTTGGATTGTGGCATTGTGTCTGTCCCAACTGCGGGGGGGGGGGTCCTCTCTTACTGAGAGCTCGGTGGTTGGGCAGACGAGAGAGTGTAGGTAGACTGGGTGGGTTACGGTTCTCTAAGAGCAGACTACCAGACGATGGGACTGGAAGAATTTCTCCTTTGTGTGTTTATGTTTGGTGGGGGTGGGGGGTGGTATGGGGGTCTGGAGTCTGAGGCCTGAGCATAGGAAGTGAGCTGCCCTACCTCTGTCCAGTCCAAGCCCTGAATCCATGAGATTTCAGATGTTTGCTAGTTCCTCCCATCCCTGTGTATTCAGGTCTCCTTAACCAGGAGACAGCTGCTCTGAGTATTAACAGCAGGACCATGCACCGGAGAACAGTACACATTCTGTTCAAGCCGCCTTGCTTGCTGCAGATGGTAGAATTGTAAGCGTACCATTTCCACGGTCCAATCTCGGGAAGGTGCATGGTGAAGGGGAAAGTGTATTTATTTGGGTGACAAGTTGCTAGGATTCCTCTTTCAGAGATCAAGAAATTAGTGTCTTAGAAGAAGGAAGGAAAGCTTTTCCCAAGCTGCAGCCTGGGCTTTATCGGATTAGCAATGCCTACATGTGGGGCACGTGATATTGGGTAAAATGTAAAAGAAAAGCACCACAGAGCCAGCCAGGCAGGCAGACGTTCTAGACCGGCCATCTAGGTGGATGAAATGCCTCGTGTCCCTCTCTCTCTCTTCCTTAATCCTCCCACCCCCAAAATAAAGCTTTAAAGTCGAATCTGAAAATCGGAGTAGACAGCCTCGGAACCAGGGCTCATTTTCACCCAGGCCTTGCGGGTGTTGGCAGTCACCCTCAGGTGTCTCCGGAAGCCCTGTCATTACACTGCTGGGGGGTGGGCCCACCTTCCAAAGTCCAGGCTAGATCCTGTGCTCAGTCCTGTGAGAGAGACACAGAGGGGAAGAGGAAACCTTATTTGGATCAAGTCCTTCACAGCTGTCCTATCCTGATGCGCAGGTGTACCCTGCCCTCTGCACTAAGGAAGCACTCCACCGGCTTGGAGCTTCCACAGAAAGGCAGCTGGGAGGAAAGGGTAGTAGCAGACATTCCAGCCAGTTGTCATGTCATTCAGTCAGTGCAAGCATTAATTGAAACATCCTTCATGGATAGGAGAGCACATTTTGAAGTGGGATTTTTCTTTAGTTTTCCCTCATTTATAATGGGAACCACCACTTGTCAAATATCATGGGCCAGTCTCCACAAATTCCCCACATAAAACATGTATTTGTGGGGCTGGAGAGATGGCCTAGGGGTTAAAGAGCACTGACTGCTCTTGCAGAGGACCCAGGTTCAATCCCCAGTACCCACATGGTGGCTGAGAACCATCTTTAACTCCAATTCCAGGAGAACTCCAGTTCCAGGGGAATCCGACACCCTCTTCTGACCTCCGCAGCATTGCACAACACGGGTGCACAAACCTACATGCAGACAGTACACTCATACACATAGAAAATAAATAAGCCGGGCGGGGTGGCGCACGCCTTTAATCCTGGCACTTGGGAGGCAGAGGCAGGCGGTTCTTTGTGAATTCAAGGCCAGCCTGGTCTACAGAGTGAGTTCCAGGACAGCTGGGGCTACAGGGAGACCCTGTCTCGGAAAAATAAATAAATAAATAAATAAAATTTAAAAAATAGAACTTGTTTAAAAAAAAAAGCATACATTTGACCTGAGCAAATATGAATCATCCAGTGGTAGAGCGTTGGCAAGAAAGGCCAGCAGAGGAGATTTGGTGAGTCAGTGAGCAGAAAATGAGTTGACTAGCGAAGAGGAGGGACGGTCACTACACACTACACACAAGCCATCAGCATAGCCAGCCAGGTCAATGTGTGCAGAGTCTCCCAGAAAGCAAAACTAGTTTCAACCAGTAAAAATAATAAGGAAGTGAATTCCAGTTTCTCCTTGGCAAGGAGTGTGTGTGTGTGTGTGTGTGTGTGTGTGTGTGTGTGGTGTCTGTCTGTCTGTCTGTCTGTGTTGGTGTGTCTGTATACTGGGAGCCTTCTAGCAACAAGACAGGATGGTTCAGTAAAGAAATAGGATTTTCTGTCCTTGAGTTGCTCTAGGTACCACCTGTCAGGGCTGCTGTGGCAGGGACTTTGAGCAGTTAATGTATACACCAGCTAAAAGGTCTACAAATACTTCTATTCCTTCAGAGGAGAGAGAAATACATCAACACATTCCATATACCCTAAGAGAGCTGTGGGAGAGATTTGAAAAAAAAAAAAAAAAGGAAAAGAAAAAAGAATTGNGACAGGATGGTTCAGTAAAGAAATAGGATTTTCTGTCCTTGAGTTGCTCTAGGTACCACCTGTCAGGGCTGCTGTGGCAGGGACTTTGAGCAGTTAATGTATACACCAGCTAAAAGGTCTACAAATACTTCTATTCCTTCAGAGGAGAGAGAAATACATCAACACATTCCATATACCCTAAGAGAGCTGTGGGAGAAAAGACAAAAAAAAAAAAAAAAGGAAAAGAAAAAAGAATTGTTTATTCGTTCATTCTGTAAAGATGGAGCAAGCCCCGGCGGGGTGATTAGAATGCTGTACAACAGAGAATAATGAAAGCAATCTTTGGTTCTTTGCTTTGCCATTAAAAAATTTGAGGCTGTCAGAGATGTCTTAGTGCTGACATTTTTCTCTCCGGCAGAACCTGAGGCTGGTCCTCTGGGGGGATAATTACTGGGGAGAGCAGGGAAAAGGACAAGAACACAAAGAATTGGAAACGCACAGGCCCAGTAATCAGACTGCTAAAGGGAGTTGATGCTTGTTACTGGCGGCTGTTGGAGTTTAAGGAGACAGAAGAGGTTATGGCTGCTAACCTCCCATCTCCTACTATAGAACAGAACTCTGTGAGTCCTGTGATAGCACTAAACAAATGGGGTGGGACTGTGAGCAAGACAACTTGCCCTCTACCTGTCTCAACAGGGTTAGCTGTCTAGAAGAGTATGTGGGAAAATAGAAGCCACGTTGTGACTGGGGCCTAGTGACCCAGTGGTGTGGTTTTGTAGCTGAGATGCTAAGTCCCTGAAGGAAGGGTGTCTGGCTGTGTGAGATGCCCAGCCACTAGGTGGCAACAAAGAAGCCTATCTCGGAGCTAGGACATTGCTCTGGAAGCCAAAAATAGCATATAGGCTCTTAGGAGAGGAATAGGGTTGGCAGAGGACCATCCAGGGCTTCCCAGGAGCAGGCTCTTGAAATGTCCATATTCTTGAGCAGCCAGCTACCTACCCCACAGTGTCTGAGCCACTGGAAACCAGCCAGTGCCGTTCCCCACACTGTGTCTGAGCTCCTGGAGCCCAGGCTAGCCCTATCCCCACACAGTATCCAAGATGCTTCAGACCAACTGGAACATGACACCTGACTGCTATGTGGGCCACAGTGCTCTCTTCCTGAGTTCATGGGCTGGCACTGGGCTGGTCATTAGCTACCTGGCGATGGCTGGGTTTGGGTGGTACAGCAGTTTTATTCCCTCAGAATACAGGGAGTAGCTCTTACATGTAAATTTAGTGGCCTATAACACCATAGCACTGGTGAGTGTGCGAAGCTGAGTGATAACATTTGGCTCGTGGCGGATGATGTGTGGTGGGACGGGGGTTTATTCCACTATCATATTCTCTACTTCGATATGTAGTTGCTAAGTTCCAAAGTAAGAAGTTTAAAAAAAATAGGTAAATTAAGGAGTCAGCTTTTCTCTTTTAACTCCAGTATTCCTCAGCTTGGACTCCAAATCCCCTCAGGGTCAGGGCCCGGGGAGCCAGAGTCACTGCTAACCTTCCTCTCACCCTGACAAGACGGTCTGCTTCCTAGTGCTTAGACCCTCAGTCCTGCGGACCTCTCTCAGCTTCACCCCAGGCCTCCCTCCCCTCGGCCCAACACTCTTCTCCTCACCTTCAGATTCAAGGCTTCTGCTTTGGCTCCGAATGCCCTTCCTTGGATGCCCTGCCACGTGCTGTCTCCCTCTCTCCACACTCATCCGCTCCACTGATTTCACCTGTCTCCCAGTTCCACATCCCCCTTCCAGACCTCCAGCACCAAATGTCCCCGAGTGGGCTTCCTTCCTGGTAGCCCTCAAGCACCTCACCCTCAGTGTCCACCCAGGCCCAGCAGCCCCCTTCAACACCACACTGTTTCTGTCCCCTATGCTGCCTCTGGAATGGGGTGCTTAGTTTTCTCAGTGGACATTCCCAGAATCCCGCCCTCGCCTCCACGCGTACCAGTCCTGCTGGCTGCTCTTTGCCACCAGCCTCCTGCTGTTCTGACATCCCCCCAGCCTACTCCATCCCTGCCACAGCATTACCCCCAGGGGCTGCCTTCCCCGGTGCACTTCATTCCACCAGAATAAGCTTTCTGAAACACATGTCACATGAGTGAGGTCACACAGGATACTACAAGGCCTAAATCCCGCAGAGTAGTCCCCCGAGACTCATGGCAGGGGAGAGCACACTGTGCAGACAGATTAGTCCTGAGTCAGCATCCTTGTTGCCAGGGCCCCTGGTGTGTGCAGAGGACAACCAGTTCTCCCACGCTCCCCTGACCTGTGTGCCTTTGCTTGTATTCATTTGAATTTCCATTGAGCCGCCATCTTTCTTACCCTCCAGAGACCCAGTTAGCCAATAGGCTTCTTGGGCTGGAAGCTTGTCTAGCTACATTTGTATCACTGGTGCCTGATACTGACAGTAACTCCACTATTTTAGGGTACTTAAATGTGTACCGTGGGGTAAAGTTGGAGAGACTCAGATCTCTTGACTATGGAGAGAGGAGAGGGAGAGGTAGATAGGGCGTCCTAGGAATCAGTGACAGCTCTCACTCACTACTCTGAACTGTCAGATTTTTGCCTCCTTTCCCTTAACCTCCTACCTGAGAGGAAACAGGAAAAGATAAGGGGGGAAAAGATTAAAAAAAATAATAACTTGTGAGAATCCCTCCCAGAAAAGCCAAGACTGCCAGGTTTCTCCTTTGGGAAGATGCAGGTTCCAGAAGCTGCCCTGAGGTGTTTATCACCTTCCCCTGAGCTGCAAGAAGATGAAGATTAATAATAATGATTTTTTACAATTATGCCTAAGGGGTTACATATGAAAGAACAGACACACGAAGCCGGTGCTTGATGGAAATGATCCAGTGTTTATTGATCCTGGCGCGTTCCATCTTCTCCACTGCTAACCTTGAAGTCTTGCAGTCAGGGAAGCTGTGCTGGGGCTTGGGAGCTTCCGTCAGAGAAGGGCTAAGCAACCTTGAGAGTAAGGGTTCCTTTGCATGCACACGGAGACAAGGCCCACTTCCAGGTCTGGGGGTCACACGGGTCTGTCATCCCCTCTTCAACATGGTCAGGACCAGGAGTTTGGGGTTTGGAGTGTTTTCTTACACATGATGAAATGTCTCCAAGATGAGATCTAAAACTAAACATGAACTTTATTTCTTCTTCATGTGCACCCAGTTTGCCTGAAGTCAGTTTTAACAACGGTTTACTCATTCTGTCTGTGCCAGGGACAAGGTTCCATAGTGTCGAATTTCCCTCTTGCAGCTTTGTGTGTTTCCTCAGCACCCAGAAAGTTCGGAGTATGGGATTTGGGGGTCAGGGATGTGTAGCTATGTGCTCCTGGGAGTGCGATTTGCAGCCTGGTGCCGGGTCCTGCGTCAGTTCTGCCGCTTCTTCGCTCCCTTTCAGAGGACGAAGCTGAGGCCTCTGCACATCCACAAAACAGAAATTGCCTGTGCTGTAGAATTTGCATATTGAGAGCATTTGAACAAGCAAGGCCTTGTCACCTGCAGAGCCAGGCAGGCCTCAGAGATGGGCTGTACGGAATAGGTGAGCATGGGCTGAACAGAGCAAGGAGGGCCAGTGATCACCAAGGGAGGGGAGATAGTACACAGACGCCTCTCCAGGGGCAGGGGTCCACGCGCTAGCCCCTCTCCAGGGGTAGGGGTCCACACGCTAGCCCCTCTCCAGGGGCAGGGGTCCACGCGCTAGCCCCTCTCCAGGGGTAGGGGTCCACGCGCTAGCCCCTCTCCAGGGGTAGGGGTCCACACGCTAGCCCCTCTCCAGGGGCAGGGGTCCACGCGCTAGCCCCTCTCCAGGGGCAGGGGTCCACGCGCTAGCCCCTCTCCAGGGGCAGGGGTCCACGCGCTAGCCCCTCTCCAGGGGCAGGGGTCCACGCGCTAGCCCCTCTATAGGGGTAGGGGTCCACACGCTAGCCCCTCTCCAGGGGTAGGGGTCCACGCGCTAGCCCCTCTCCAGGGGTAGGGGTCCACACGCTAGCCCCTCGATAGGGGTAGGGGTCCACACGCTAGCCCCTCTCCAGGGGTAGGGGTCCACACGCTAGCCCCTCTCCAGGGGTAGGGGTCCACACGCTAGCCCCTCTCCAGGGGCAGGGGTCCACGCGCTAGCCCCTCTCCAGGGGCAGGGGTCCACGCGCTTGCCCCTCTCCAGGGGCAGGGTTCCACGCGCTAGCCCCTCTCCAGGGGCAGGGGTCCACGCGCTAGCCCCTCTATAGGGGTAGGGGTCCACACGCTAGCCCCTCTCCAGGGGTAGGGCTCCACGCGCTAGCCCTTCTCCAGGGGTAGGGGTCCACACGCTAGCCCCTCGATAGGGGTAGGGGTCCACACGCTAGCCCCTCTCCAGGGGTAGGGGTCCACGCACTAGCCCCTCTCCAGGGTAGGGGTCCACGCGCTTGCCCCTCTTCAGGGGCAGGGTTCCACGCGCTAGCCCCTCTCCAGGGGCAGGGGTCCACACGCTAGCCCCTCTCCAGGGGTAGGGGTCCACACGCTAGCCCCTCTCCAGGGGCAGGGGTCCACACACTAGCCCCTCTCCAGGGGCAGGGGTCCACACGCTAGCCCCTCTCCAGGGGTAGGGGTCCACACGCTAGCCCCTCGGTAGAGGAGATAATGTTGGAAAGTTGGCGGACCAAATTTTATAGCTCTTAAAATCCAAACAAGGGTGTTTGGACTTTCTGCGAGTGACCCCGGAGACACTTGGAGAGATTTGACCTCAGAAACACGGTGGGGTGCCCAAACCTGGAAGTTTAAAGGTGTGGTGTCTGAAACATTGTGTGTGTCACGTTGTGAGCGTCTACAGAGTGTAGGGAGCTTGGGAAGCACAGCATAGGCAGCTCCCTGAGTCTCCAGCCCGAGCTCTTACTCTTTAGGTCGTGTGTTGCGTTTGTAGTGCTCCAGAACGGGATGGGAAGGCTCAGGAGCCCGGCGTGAGGCAGGACTGTTCACCTCTCAAAGTCTTGCCCCCTCCCCAGTCTGTAGCTCCTCATCCAGACCCATCTCCCCCCCTAGTGCAGGTATCCATTCACTTGTGGCTTAGGCCAGCCCTTTCCCTCCAGGCACTAGGGGCATGTGGAGCAGGCGTGTGCTTCAGGAGGAACGCACACTTGGTCACAATCGGTGAGAACCCTGCCAGTTCCTACATAAAAGAAGTTAATTTAGCCCACATGGTAGCTCACACCTGTAATTCCAGCACTCAGGGAGGTGGAGGCAAGACAAGTACTGCAGGTTCAAGCCCACCCTGGCCTGCATAGCAGCCTGCCTCACATAATAAGAACTTTTTTCAGAAATGCACTAAATAGGGGCTCAGAAGATGGTTCAGCAGTTAAGGACAATACTGCTGTTATACAGGACCTGAGTTCAGTCCCCGGCACCCACCTTACAACTACCCACAAGTCCAGCTTAAGGGGGATCTGATGCCTCCACAGCCTCCCACATTCAGCACACACACACACACCTCATTTTAAAAACTAAATCTTAAAAGTGTAAAAAAAATTTTAACCCACTAAATAGAAGTAATTTAAAAATAAATTCATTTGATGTGACTCTTGTCTATAATCTCAGCCTTTGGGAAGTTCAGGCAGGAAGATTGTGAGTTACAGTCAGTCTGAGCTACATAGTAAGACATTGTCACCTGTGGTTCTATCAACAGACAGTACCCTGATTTAGCATCCTGTGATGTAGCATGTGGATGTAGCATTGTGGTGGTGACTGGGCAGGTAAAGCTGGCCATTTATTTTTCATAAGCACCTTTCCTTTTTGGTGAACCACTGTCCTCCAGAAAGAGTGAGGAATTTGGTTGTATAGTGTGATGGTTTGAAGACAAATTGTGTCATAGTAGAATCCTGTCAGTAAAACAAATCCAGAAATCCAGCACTGGCCACTCATGCAGGGGGCATCTGAGCTAACGGTGCGTGATGGGAGGCTGCCGCCTTGCAGGGTCTGGCGTAGATGCTTAGCAGAATCTCATGCCTTTGGTAGCCAGTCCCTGTGCTCCTGCGCTCCCCCCGTCGCCCATCAGCTTTCTCCAGCAGCCGTGGGGCTGGCTGGCCCTCCGGGCCTGTGGCCACACATCAGGGCCTGTTGTTGCTTCTGCTGTCCACTGTGTGTGCTATCTTACCACTAGTGCGGTTCATGTTCTCCCTAGTCCTGTGTTCATTGTCTGATTGTCATATTTGTTACTGCCTAGACAAAAAGACAGACTCGTGTGTTCGTTCTGGGCTGCTTCCCATCCCCAAAGTACAGCAGCCCAGGTTCATTCATGGAGGATGTCTGTCCACCAAACTGCTTCTGTTTTCTGTAGCTGTTGCAATTTTGGTTTTTGTTTTTAACCCTCATACACAATTCACTGACATGCTGGCTGCTGGCTCAGTTAACAATTCATAACTAGAGAGCATGTTAGTAAAAGGTTTCATTTTCTAATGTCCTGATAAATTTTATTTGCGCAGGGATTTTGCTTATGTAGCAAGAGACAAAGATACAAGAATTCTGAAATGTCATGTATTTCGATGTGATACACCAGCAAAAGCCATCGCCACAAGTCTCCACGAAATCTGTTCCAAGGTGAGGTGGGTCAGGGAGCAGGGGCCTACCTCCCTCTTCTCACTGCCTGGGTAGATAAAGGCAAGCAGAAGACAGGAAGCTCCCCTGAGAGTCCAGTTCAAGAGGAAGCAGGCAGAATGTGTGTTCAGTCAGCCTGTGTCATTAAGGGCCTTGCTAACAGTCTGTCAGGGATCCCCGGCACCGCTGCAGAGCCTCCTGGATACTTCGGACACCTCCAGACGACTCAGAATACCTAAAAGCGCCATGTACGTGCTTTGTTAGAAGCTGTTACGGAATCATGACAAGGAAAAGTCTGTACATGTTCAGCAGACACAGCCTTCATAGATCTCACCGTGTACTGCCCAGCAGCACTGTGACGTGTTTAATCCCTGGTTGTTTGTGGATTAAACCTACCCCTCGTGTAGACAGGGCTGACTATACTCTTGCTGTGGGCCAGGTGTTCCTGCAAGTGCACTGTCTATGAGGTGAGGAGAGCCATGTTCCTTCCCATAGGCTGGGACCTATCGATATGATATAATCAGGCCAAATAGTGATGGGGTGGCAGGTGCAGTGGTGGGTACCCCTAAAACAGAGAGAAGGAGCCAGGGCAGATTCTCAGACAGGGCTACCCGATCTGAGAGTGGATGTGGTAGAAAACAGACTGTTGGGAAGGGTGAGGAAGGGTGCAGGGGCTGGTGAGATGGCTCAGAGGTTGGGAGCACTGACTTCTTGCAGAGGATCTGGATCCGATTCCCACCAACCACACCACAACTCTTCACAACTCCAATTCCAGAGGATCCAATGCCTTTTTATGACCTCCGAGGGCATCACACTACACAGGTATACATACACACACGCAGGCAATATACTCAGACACATAAAATTAAAAACAATTTTTTAAGAAAAAACAAGGGAGTGTAGGAAGGCACTTTTGGGGGTATCTGGATATTTGGGCACCTGTGGGTCCTGTCCACACACTGACACAGCACCCGCAGCAGTTGGGGAAGCCCCCTGTGTCGCGGGGAAGCCCCCTGTGCCGCTGGGAAGCAGGGACCTCTGTCATTGTTCCCACTGGTAAGGACCCTGCTTCCTTTGCTAGAGTCCCTAAGTCTCAAGATCAGCCAACCTGGCCCGGCCATTCCTCCGTCTGTCTCCACAGAGATGAGCACAGAGCTCCCCGTATGGACACCTCGCATTGACTTCTGCGGAGGCTGTCCTCCCCTAAACGGCTCTGGCTGTTAGAGAATTCGTTCTGGCTAGATCTGAAATCTTTCTCCCAGGAAGTCCAAGCACTTACGTGACATTTGGGTCTGTAGCAGCAAAGAGTGAGTCCTCAAGTTGCCCCCCCCCCAAGTTGAGGAAGAGAGGACCCTCTCCTCCACTCCCGAAGTCTCTGAGAATAACAGTGATGACAGCTGACATTTCTGAGCCCTCTGGACTCATTTAATCCACAGAATTGTACTGGGACATAAGTACTCTTGCCATCTCTGTATGGAGTCAAGTGAACGAGTCACAGAAGACAGCTACTTATCCGAGGTTCCAAGGTTCCAGCCCATAAGGGCGGAGATGGACTGTGAACCATGTACTCCGTCTCCAGAGCCCTGAGAAGTGTCTAATAGTCTTTGTGGGGCAGCACATAGCAGGGAAATGGGTTGCTATGTGCTCCCTAAGCACAGGGCCCAGAGGGGACATGTTGGCTGTGGGAACAGGGATGAGAGCCTGGTAAATGGAAGAAGCGGGCCGTGCAGTTAAGGCACTGTTGCTCTGAGGAAGATTCCATCAATTATCCCCAAAGGGGAAAAGGTGAGACTCTTACAGAGTCTACAGCCCAGAGATACTGGGTTAGGAAAGAAGGTAAAAGCTGAACCGTAGCTGGGATGGGGTTGTTTTTTTGTTTGTTTTTGTCTTTGTTTTGTGTCTGTGGGGTTTTTTGGGGGAGGGCGTCTTTTTGAGACAGGGTCTCCCTGTAGCCCCTGGAACTCACAGAGATCCACCTGCCTCTGCCTCCAGAGGGTTGGGACTAAATGTATGGGCCACCATGCCCAGCTATAAACTGTAATTTAAATCCTGGTGAAATCATCTCAGGTGACATGGGACTCTGTAACCATGAATCCAAGCTACTCTGATTTCCTATCCAGATTATGGCTGAGCGGAAGAGTGCTAAAGCCCTGGCCTGCAGCTCCTCTCAGGAGAGGACCAACGCGAGTCTCCATGTTCCCTTACAAGGTAGGTCTGTCCACCCAGCAGAGGCTGAAGGGTCTCTCTCTGGGTTCTCTGCTGTTTCAAATCTTAAACAGTACACTTAAGAACTGGGCATGCTAGCCCCGTAATCTTAGGATTTGTGAGGTGGAGGCAGGGGGATTATGAGCGTGAGCCAATCCGGGCTCTACCTCATGAGACCTGCCCAATCCAAAGAAAAAGACAGGAAAAGAGAGCTGAGCCTATGCCCTGAGCCCCTCAGGGACCAGAGTTGGGGTTTTTGTTCCTTTTTTTTTTTTTTTACTTGTGTGTAGCCCAAGGTAAGGACTGGCTAGTTTAGTAAGGATTGTTAGTTGTGGGGGTTCCGGTTATTTTTTCCTCTGCCTCGATTGTTCCCCTTTGTGATTAAACTTTCTCTGGCACCTGCCACACCCAACAAAGAAGGCACGAAAAGCCCTTTCTTTGCAGATGTCAAAGAGAGCAATAGCCTTAACACGCCTGGCTGTTCCCTTCGAGAGCTTTTCTACCTTGAAAGTTGGATAGGCTTTTGACTGACGAAGCCCTGTGTCTGGAATTAAGAAATGCCGTCCATGTAGAACTCCCAGAAACAGACGCCCTGGCGTGGGTGGCTGGGCTGCAGGCCACATGGACAGCTGGTGTCACTGTCTCCTGGAACCACTGAGAAACGCATTCCTTTTGTTCCCTGTAGTAGATTTTCCAACACCAAAGACTGAGCTGGTACAGAAGTTCCACGTGCAGTACCTGGGCATGCTGCCTGTGGACAGACCTGTCGGTAGGTAACACTTGTACTTTGCAAGAGTTCCAGAGCTCAGGGGAGGTGTGTGTTCTCCCAAGTGGCTGAGGTCTACGGTATCACACCTCACCTTGTCTTGAATCAAGCCTTCATGCCGGCACCAGCCTAAACACATAACCACCATAATCACGTGGACTGCAGAGGTCATGCTAACCTGACTTGACATGTGATCCGAACATATGGGGATTTTAACAGGACATGTGTATATTTCCTGTTTACCCAGCAGTCTAAAGTTGAGCAGCGTCTGACTGCAGAGGCGCTCTGCCCCTCTCCACCGGCCTTCAGCTCTGGGCCAGCTCTGCCCCTGTCCACCGGCCTTCAGCTCTGGGCCAGCTCTGCCCCTGTCCACTGGCCTTCAGCTCTGGGCCAGCTCTGCCCCTGTCCACTGGCCTTCAGCTCTGGGCCAGCTCTGCTCCTGTCCACCGGCCTTCAGCTCTGGGCCAGCTCTGCTCCTGTCCACTGGCCTTCAGCTCTGGGCCAGCCCCTGCCTCAGTTCCCTTCGTGTCTACTCAGGACAGGGAAGAAGGGCTGGCAGAGCCCCAGGCCTGCAAACTGTGGCCCAGTTGCTTCCCACAGCATTTAGCTCTTGTCCTGTGGCAGAAACTGAGTTGCTTAGCCCACCCAAGCTAGAGAGGGGGGATCTGTACCATGTACCTGCCCGGAGAAAGCCTGGTGGAATCCAGACCCCTGTGCACTGGCTTGACGCAGCCACTTTGAGAGGCAATCTGGGCAGCTCTTCACACAGTTAAACATCGTCACCTTGCATAAACCCGAGAGAAATGAAAACATCGGTGCCTCAAACTGCAAAAATATTCATAGTCATAGTTGCATTATTCTTAACAGTTTAATAAGGTGTACAGGATCCAAACGCCTTCACCTGACAGACAGGTGCATAAGACATGATACTTGTAGATCCTGGAGTTTTATTTGGCAAAAGAAAGTCCTGAAAGATGCCACAGCATGTGCAAACCCTGGAAACATTGGGCGAAACGAAAGAAGTAAGCCTCAAAACGAAAGTCAACAGCTTCTATGTGATTCTTTGTTCTTTTTTTTTTTTTGGCTTCTTTTGGAGACAGGGTCTCCCTGGTCCCATCTGGCCTGGAACTTGCTATGTAGACAAACCAGGTTAGCCTCCTTAATCTCACAGAGATCTACTTGCATCTGCCTCCTGAGTGCCAGGATTAAAGGCATGCCTGGCTTGCTTCTTTTTGGGTTTCTTGATGTTAAAAAAATGGAAAATACTCAGAGGTAGAGAGCAGGCAAGGAGTTGCTGGGGCAGGGCTACAGGCAACATGGAGAGAGTGGGCCCTTAAAAAGTCTAAACTAGATTCGATATTGACTATACTATGAGTCTGTTGAAACCATTTAGCTATACACTTGAAATGACTGAAGTCCATGTGAGTTATATCACAATAGAAGTTTGCTTCTGGGCAGGCAAGATGGCTCAGCGGATAAAGGTCTTTGCTACAAATCCTCAGGTCGAAGGAGAGAACTCATTCTAAAGTTGTCCTCTGTCATCCACAAGTGTGCCATGGTGTACGCCTTCCCCCCACACCCCAATTAAAAAATAAATATAATTTGTTTAAGTTGTTGCTTCTACCCCCAGCCCTCCAAATCGCCCATGGGACACCTAGCAAAGGAGCCCACTGAGTAGCACATGATGTTCATGTAAAGCAAGCATCCGACTTGGCCTTATCAAGTGTCAAGGATGAAGACAACACACAACACGCGGTCCCTGGAAGACCTCATTACCTTCCTTTCTGTTAGAAAAGCTGACCTTTCTTTCTTTCTTTCTTTCTTTCTTTCTTTCTTTCTTTCTTTCTTTCTTTCTTTCTTTCTTTCTTTCTTAAGCAAACATGAGAATAAAGAGATAAGGTGTCTTATCTTCGGGAACTACAAAAACAAGGCTGTTACTGGGTAACTGACCACATTTGAGAGTAACTCCTTCAATTATCCTTTCCATCTCTAGGTATGGATACCCTGAACAGTGCCGTAGAAAGTCTAATGACCTCATCCAACAAAGAGGATTGGCCGTCGGTGAACATGAACGTGGCTGATGCCACTGTGACAGTCATCAGTGAGAAGGTGAGGAGTCGCTGAGGACGCTGGCTTGGCTGGGCCTTCCTAAGACTTGGAAAGTAAGCCCAGGCTTGACCTCTTGGGGTTGTACTGCCTTGTCATTAGACCTTGGCCTGTGAATTCAGTTGTGCCTTCTTCAAGACCCAAAAGCTTCCATCTTTGTGCTCCTAATTCCTCCTTCCTCATTTGCTCAAGAGATGGAAGTGTTCGCTAATGGTGACCATAATACAGTGCTGACTATAGCTCACCTGCGAGCTGTGGACCTGGCCACTCCATCTTAGGATCCCAGTGTAGATCTGGCCAGGATGTCTGGGAATAGGTGAGAAGTTGGCTTCTGATAAAGAAGCTCAGTGATTTGTACCCTCAGGAGATCTGTGGTCATCCTGACAGGCCAGCATTAGTCGCTGAGCGAAGTCCTTTGTCTAAGACCACACAAAAGTACAGGACCAGGCTTTGAAGCCAGGCAGTGATTCCAGCCCACTTTTCAGAGGAGTGAAGCCTTAGCTCACAAGCCAGTCTTGGCTTCTACCACCAACAGATCGCCTTCAAACCGACATCAGCCCCTAGAGGTGGATACGATCCCCAGCGTCCTGCCTGCTGGTAGGCCATGCTGAGTTTCCTTCATTCCTGAAGCGTGTCCCCAGGCCTTCCTGCCGCAGCATCCTGGACATAATGTTCTGTCTGTGTGCCACCTTCTACCCACATTCCCGCTCTCAGATCCCAACTCCACTATCTCCCCTCCAAACCTCCTACCTCCCTGACTAGCATAGTCTGCCTGTGAAATGCTCCTCTTCTTCCAGAATGAATGCTTAGCAAATGGGGATATTAGAATTGTGAAAGCTGACATTTTCTTTTTTTTTTTTGGTCTTTTCAAGACAGGGTCTCCTTGTAGCCCCAGCTGTCCTGGAACTCACTCTGTAGACCAGGCTGGCCTTGAACTCACAAAGATCCACCTGCCTCTGCCTTTTTCAACTAGTGCTTACTAACTCAAGAATTGCCTGTGATTGTTACAGTAGATGTGGTCTTTACAGCTCTGAAATGAATTCCACACACATCTTCATAGAGCCTCCTGTGAATGTTTAAAAGTGGGAGGGGGATAATTTGACAAATCTGGTTAGGTGGTTTTTTGTCTTACATGGTGTTAAAAATGATTCAGTGTGCTGTTCTGCTGGAGGAAAACCAGCGGTGAGACACACAGTGAATCCCTTTCTCCTGGGCCCTTGAGGGTCATCTGGGCGAATGGTGTCCTATATTGGGCCTTTGTAGAAGTATGTCTGACATTGTTCCTCCCCTCAGTGAATGGCAGGTGTGAGGGAGAATAGAGAACAGGACACACATCCCACTCCACAATGGCAGCGTCATTCACAGTGAGGTCAGACACCTGAGACCCTTGCAGTAGGGATGGCGTCTGTACACTTAGACCACATTTTGGTTTTGTTTTGTTGTTGTTTTTCCATATGTGTATGAGTGTACTGTCTGCATGCAGGTCTGTGCACCCGTGTTGTGCAGTGCTGCAGAGGTCAGAAGAGGGTCTCGGATTCTTCTCAGCTGCCATGTGGGTGCTGGGGATCGAACCCGGGTCCTCTGCAAGAGTAGTCGGCACTCTTAACCGCTAGGCCATCTCTCCAGCCCCATGTTTTGGTTTTCTAAAAGATGCAAGTCCTCTCAGGTTCTGTGAGCTGGATTCTGAGAGTTGTTTAAGATGTAACATCATAGGCAACAGCTGTCTGGCTTCTGAGAAAGCACAGGGTGCTAAACAGTGTCTCTTGCAGAATGAAGAGGAGGTCTTGGTGGAGTGTCGAGTTCGGTTTCTGTCCTTCATGGGTGTCGGGAAGGATGTCCATACATTTGCCTTCATCATGGACACAGGCAACCAGCACTTTGAGTGTCATGTGTTCTGGTGCGAGCCTAATGCTGCCAATGTGTCGGAGGCCGTCCAGGCTGCCTGCATGGTGAGTGATTCCAACCCACCCAGTGAGTTGCTCAGGCCCCTGACCCTGTGTGTTCTGTGTGCTATAAACTGGAGCCAGATTTCTGATTTCAAAGGATAAAATCTAACTCCCACATCCCTGCTGGATTTTATTGTACTCATTCCTGTGGTCAGAATCAATGATGACCAGCAGATCGAATCTCAGGAAGCCAGGGCTCTGGAGAGAATCCAGTAAGATCTGAGGATTATCCGTTCTTACATTCTGAATTAATTTCAGCATGTAATTGAGAAATACTGGTCATGTGAGGGTTGTTAAAGTCTGCCTTCAACTCAGTATTTTCAAAATAAAATATACCAGTGATTTTTATTTCCTATCATTGTTGTAAATATTCTTATACATTTTATTTACTATTAATCCCTTAACCCTTTACAGCAACCCTAGCTGGTAATTGTTGGTTTTGTTTATGAGAAAAGAGACTGGGCAGAGTAAGGAACATGGACTGGGCTCAGGCCTGTGCTGTGGGTCACAGAGCCAGGCCGGGACACTTCATAGCTGTGTGCTTTGAAGAAACCACCTCACCTTTCATTGAGCAGATGCACCCTGGACACCGTTTAAGGCACACACTGGAAAACTTCTCATAAGAGCAAAGGAACTGTGCAGCTAGCACCAGTGTCACGAGACTGGCAGTGTCATGCCAAAGCCGACCCTCTCCAGCAAGGATTGTTAAGTAGGACTTGATCATATCTAGCTTTGGGCCTTTTTTTCCCAAGGAGCGGGGAGTGGTTATCTTTTGAGATAAGGCCTCACACCTGCCCAGATTGGCCTAGAAATCACTGTGTGGCGCAGGCTAGC
Organism: Rhizomys pruinosus; assembly: GCA_009823505.1. Lineage (NCBI taxonomy): Eukaryota > Metazoa > Chordata > Mammalia > Rodentia > Spalacidae > Rhizomys > Rhizomys pruinosus. The sequence goes on from VZQC01001212.1 coordinate 2,290,261, forward strand.
CTCAAACTCACAGCACCCTCCTGCTCGGCCTCCCAGGCGTGGGATCGGTATGTACAACCACTTTCAGCTTGGATTTAGGTTTTAAAATTATATTCCAGCAAAAAGGAAGAAAATCCATTTTCTTTTTATTATCTTTCCTAATGGAGAAGAGGTTTGAAGGGCACCTTGAGGTGGAGTGATCAGCCCAGGGCCTGGTCAGCTAGCAAGCGCAGAGAGGCAAGGAGGCTCTGCAGCAGGAAAGAGCCAGGGGTGGTCTAAGGGGCAGTGGTCTGTCTGAACGACCTGGGCCAGAGGAGGCTGGGCAAGAGGTCTCTGCTGTGTGTTGAGGGCTGTACAGACCAGAGAGCCCACGTATGATCCAAGAAGCTCAGGCTTAGTAAGGGAGACACAACCCAGAAGTCCCATGAGAACGTAGAAAGGGCTATAAATTGAAGAATGAAACTGCACTGGATTAAGAAGGAAGTGGAATGTCTGTGAGTTCAAGGCCAACCTGGTCTACATAGCAAGTTCCAGGCCAACTGGAGCTACAGGAAGACCCTGTCTCAAAAAGACACCCCCCCCCCGCAAAAAAAAAAGAACTGGAAGAAGAGAAGAAGGCTTCAAAAGTGACCAATGAAGTCTGTCAAGAGGCTGTCTAAGGGACAGTGCTGTTCGGTCTGTGAACTTCATTACTTTAGGATAGAGACAGTCTTCACACTTTCTTACAGTAAGGGAAAGCTGGATTGAGATTAAGGTTGGGGACATACATGTACATCATGGGACTCATATTGATGCAAGTGACAGACCACATGTGTGGCAATGATTCTGTTAGATTATAATGGTGTTGAAAACCTATTGCCTACAGTGCATTTATGGTTGGTTGATTTATTTTGGTGTATTTTGAGACAGGGTCTCCCTCTAGCCCCAGCTGACCTAAAATTCACTATGTAGACCAGGCTGGCCTTGAACTCAGAGATCTGCCTTCCTCTGCCTCCCAAATGCTGGGAGTAAAGGTGTGCACCACCACGCCTGGCAAGATTTTTAGCATTTATGTTTTAAAGTGTTATTACAAAAGGTCAAAAGTTTTAAAAAATACTGTTTATACAAAAAAAGAAGAGGACACGAGGGAAAGAGGGAGTGCGCCACCACGCCCGACTTAATCTTTATTTTAAAAGGCACTTTGGAGACTCGTATTAAGGAGTTGGGGGGTCCTGAGGAAATGGGAGAGTTGAGGGTGCAGATTATTAAGATACACTGTTTACATACATGCATTATCAAAAAATAAAAGGTATTCTATTACAAAATAAAAATAAAATAAAAATATAGTGTTTACAAAGTAAAAAAAAAATGTTAGGTAAACTGATTATTTATTGAGGAGAAAATTGTTTGGTTTTGGATTGGAACTTAAGGGTGCATCGTTGGCCATATCTGTAGTGGGTTCCACTGTGTCCTACCCAGCCACACAAGCAACTCCCAGTCCTACAGGCTCCATATATATGTAAGTGCTATGTCCAGGTAGACTAGTTCATAGCTCTCATGCTGATTTAGATATGTTTAGGAATACAAATGCTGAACTGTCATAGGCATGCCCATGCAGTAACTCCATATGGTATCATCCTAGGCAGGTCTCAGCATAGGAAGAGCAGGCTGTACCATATAGCCTCATGTAGTAGGTTTGTGTGAGTACATTGTGATACCCACACAGAGAAAATCCCCTACTATACTTCTCAGAGAGGGTCTTTGTGATGAAGCAACATACCATCATAGGACCATGCAGCCTTGCGGAAAATGGTGGTGATGGTGGACAGAGAGGCCCTGAGCCTCCTGTGTAGATGTTGTACTTTGAGATAAGCCCACAGGTGCTAAGAACCAAAGAGTAGATGGGGCTGAAAGAAGCAAATAGAGGGGGCTCTCGGTTGTTGCTGGGAGAATTTGGGCTATTTTTATATGCAGACATGGCAAGTTAAGAATGAGAAGAGCAGGGCCGGAGAGATGGCCTAGCGGTTAAGAGCACCAACTGCTCTTACAGAGGACCCAGGTTCGATCCCCAGCACCCACATGGCAACTGAGAACCATCTGAAACTCCAATTCCAGGAGAACTCCAGTTCCAGGAGAATCCGACACCCTCTTCTGACCTCCGCGGCATTGCACGACACAGGTGCACAAACCTACATGCATATAGTACACTCATACACATACAGAAATAAATAAAAAAAAATTAAAAAAAAGAATGAGAAGAGCAAAAGGCACAGGGGAACAGAAAAAGATTTGCAAGCTGACTTTTCTCTTCAAAGGTACTTTGGGGCCAGTAAGATGGCCCACAGGTAAAGGGGCTTGCTGCCAAGCCTGACAAACTAACTGTGATCCATGGAGCCACCGTGATAGAAGAGAAGCAACTCCCCAAGTGCCCTCTGCCCCCACATGCATGCTGTTGCACAAGCCACATGCATGCACCCACACACTCAATTTTTTTAAATCTTTGTTTTATTTTATTTTATTTTATTTTTTGACTTTTCGAGACACGGTCTCCCTGTAGCCCCAGCTGGCCTGGAACTCACTCTGTAGACCAGGCTGGCCTTGAACACAAAGATCCACCTGCCTCTGCCTCCCAAGTGCTAGGATTAAAGGAGTGCACCACCACGCCCTGCCTAATCTTTATTTTAAAAGGCACTTTGGAGACTCGTCCAGAAACCCACACTCCACTGGCTCCCACACACCAGTCTTTGAGAGGTGTTTTCTCCCAGGTGCTGTAGAGCCAGGATTTTCATGCTTAACATAAGCCAGGGTTAGTGAAGGGGCGGGGAGGGCTGGGGTGAGGGGAGCAGGGGAGTGCAGGAGTGAGGTGAACCTGGGAACCAGGCAGAGAGGATTCAGATGGGGAGGGGCTACAGACAAGAGAGTGCTCTTTCAATCAAGCAAAAAAAAAAAAACTATTAGATATTTTAGAAAATTGAAATGGATCCTAACACTAACAGATGGTTTGGGTTTAAAATGAATGGCTTACAGGCTTAATTACACCTTTTAAATGATAATGATAATTAGCTAATTAGCTTTATCAGTGGCTACAATTTGTTTTCAGATTTCCAGACTCATTTTCTCTCTTGGAAACATTTTTTATTCCTTTTTAAAAATATTGTATTAGTGTCCCCAGCAGGAGGAGCTGAGCAGTGCGGTGTATGGATGCAGTGCAGTGTATGGATGCAGTGTATGGATGCAGTGCGGCGTATGGACGCAGTGCGGCGTATGGACGCAGTGCGGCGTATGGACGCAGTGCGGCGTATGGACGCAGTGCGGCGTATGGACGCAGTGCGGCGTATGGATGCAGTGCGGTGTATGGATGCAGTGCAGTGTACGGATGCAGTCCATGCTCTCCACCGTGCTGAGTCCAGGTCTCCTAATGCAGGACTTCATTCATCAGAGTCAAATTGGAGTAGCTATGCATGGATCTATGCTGTCTGAGATACAGTCGTAACAGTTCTTTTGACTCTGCATTGAAAATATATTTTGCTCTTATGTAATGAGGTCCAATGAAAGTGATCTTAAAAAACAGGTCAGGGAGAGATCCTTTGTGAAGTTCATCAGTTATGTGCTATTTCGATTCAAACTGTACACACAAAGCTATTTCAGATGAAGTCCTGGGAATCAGTGTTGCCCCCCCTGTCAGTCATTAAATTCATGCTTTAGATATGTGTGGTATAGATTGGAATGCAGACCTAGTGAGAAGCTGGCACAGAGAAGAAGCCTGATCTACATAACAAGGTGCAGGCCAGCTGGGGCTGTAGGGAGACACTGTCTTAAAAAACACCAAAAAAAAAAAAAGTTGAAGGGACGTTTTCTGTCCTATAGAATATGGGAGGACAGTGTACCCCTCAGCCCATCTTACTGAAGATGTTTTATGTTTCTTAGGGAGAGTCTACCCATTGTTTAACCATACCAAGGAACTTATTTAACTTACTTTTGAAAATCAGTTGTGGAGTTGTTTTATTTTAGCTTAGAAAATAATTGAACTTTTAACATTTTAATCTCTTTCCACTAATACAAATGTAAGTTCACTATTGCTGTATTTCTTTTTGTGTGGTATTTCTTTTTATTATTAGTGTATGTGTGATGTGTGTGTGCACAGGCGTGCATGCTAGGGCACTTGTGGAGGTCAGAGGACAACTTTGGGAGTCGGTTCTATCCTCTACTGTGGTTTCTGGGGCTCAAACTCAGGTTATCAGGCTTGAGCAGCAAATGCCTTTACTTTCTGGGCCATCTCACCAGCCTTAAGTTCTATTTCTGAAGAATGGAGATGCCCATGGTGCTAATGATAATGGATTTTTTAAAAAATTAGCCCCTAAGCTGGGTATGGTGGCGCACGCCTTTAATCCTAGCACTTGGGAGGCAGAGGCAGGCGGATCTTTGTGAGTTCAAGGACACCCTAGTCTACAGAGTGAGTTCCAGGCCAGCTGGGGCTACAGGGAAACCCTGGCTCGGAAAAAAAAAAAAAAAAAGAATCTGCATTTTGGGGCTGGAGAGATAGCCTAGCAGTTAAGAGCACTGACTGCTCTTGCAGAGGACCTGGGTTCGATCCCCAGTACCCACATGGCGGCTGAACACCGTCAGTAACTCCAATTCCAGGAGAACTCCAGTTCCAGGGGAATCTGACACCTTCTTCTAACCTCCGAGGCATTGCACGACATGGGTGCACAAACCTACATGCAGACAGTTCATTCATACACATACAAAAAAAATAATAATAATAATAAGCTTAACACTCTCACACTCATATGTCATTTTGTATCAAAGTAGGAAATAAGGACAGGCGCAGATGTGTTGCTAGCTCTTATTTTAGGCGTTCATAATTATGTCTTTCAGTTCTTCAGCCACTTCAGTTAAAGAAACTTAGGGGGTTGGAGAGATTTAATAATCAGGGTTCCATAGCTCACAACTGTGCCCTGTGCCAAAGGGCCATGGCACTAACTAGATGTACCTATCTAATGAAAAATTTAGGTAGTCCTCTCTGTGCTAATACTTTTTGTTGTTAGTTTTTGACTGTGAGATGTATGAACTGCATCATTTCAGTGGTGAGAACAAGCAGAGGGCAGCCATGGATGGAAAGAAGGGGTCTAGAGGACAAAGCAGCCATTAGGATGTAAAATATCCCACATTGAGAATAAAATAAATAAGCTGGGCATGGTGGCACATGCCTCTAATCCCAGTGCTCCTGAGTCTACATAGCAAGTTCCAGGCCAGCTGGGGGCTACAGGGAGACCTTACCTCACATATATGTGGACCTGTGATCAATCCCATCACCACAGAATGTTGTAGTAGTAGTAGTAGTAGTAGTAATAGTAGTAGTGGCACTGGTAGTAATGGTGATAAACTCCTAGATTTATGTTGAGGCGTGAGATCACTAACTTTTTGAGAGTCAACATGCTGGTGATGATTAAATAACCAATTAGAAATAATGAGCTAAAGGTTTGCTTGTTTGCTTTGTTCTAGTTGCGATATCAGAAGTGCTTGGTAGCCAGGCCACCTTCACAGAAAGTTCGACCTCCACCTCCGCCAGCAGACTCAATGACCAGAAGAGTCACAACTAATGTAAAACGGGGGGTCTTGTCTCTCATTGACACTTTGAAACAGAAACGTCCTGTCACAGAAATGCCATAGCTGCTCTCGTTCAAGGATTCTGTTACTTTTTCCTGAAGATCAAATAGCTACACTAAAGAAAAGGAACTGCTCCCTGGCCTTCCATTCAGTTGCTGATGCTTTGTCTCCAGAGAATTTATCTGTAACCAAACAGTGTTAGACAAGCATGTTCTCTTGTCTTGCCACCATCATGTGGATATGCAAAGAAGCATGAATATTTTTTTTCTGTAAGCTGCACCATGAGCAGTGGAAGGTCTTTTTCTTATTGTAAATATCAACATGACTTGACTTCACACACATGTGCACACACACACAAAAGAATGTGGCCACACCCTTCCTAGAGACCTAATGCTGCGTCCTTGGAGTGAATGGCGCTGAGGTTCATTCCCCATCCTCCTGACTGGATCTGCCCCGAGCAACCTTTGTGTCCTTCAGCACTTTGCCCGGTTTTCAGCATCCCAAACATTGAGACGCTGATTAGCAAATGCATTGAATTGCTGTGAAAATAAGGTGATGAATTTGGGATTAGTTTTTCATAAAACTGATCCTATTGGTTGACAAAAATTGGCTGTTGGCATCAGCACAGACACCAACTAGCAGCTCTCCTCGGTGAGCTCCTCCACACATGGACACCATTTCAATGTCTACAGCTGTTTGTGGGGTGTTGGGAAAGAGTAAAATGTTCAAATTGATGAAAAACTAAATTTGAGGAATTAAAATCAAACAAAAAATAGCCTTTAAGATGGTTTTCAAACTGATTCTTTTAAAAAAGAGATTAACAAAAAATGCATTTTGAATGGAACATATTTCAAACTTCTGCCTTACATTGTCCAATGCAGCTAGAGAATTAAAGTACACTATGGCCGTTCTCTATCCAGACGTGAAAGTGAACGCACTTACACCTTCATCCTTAGTTTGATAACCAGCTAATATGCAATTTAGAGTTGAGGAAATGCCATTCCTGTCTCTGTCCTACACTCATTTTACTTCCCCACCACCTGATTCCTGGTAGTCCACCACCTAGAGGTAATCTTCTCTAGAATTCTCTACCCCAACGTTTCTCTAATGCTTTTTGTCCAGAAAGCTGTCTATCCATCATATATCGTCCATGGCAAAAAAACAATTGAACCCTTTTTGAATTTATGTATTTAATGTTAGAAATTTGATTACACTTGAATGGATATGCTTTAAAACTTCTATTTTTCCATTTTACTTTCAAGTTTTAAATTTTTCTTATCAGAGCAAAATATACATGAACTGTTTGATAGCTTCCCCCAAATTGCGGTTTCCTGCTTTTTATGTATGTAAGAAATGGAACTATAAAGATACAAAGATTTAGACTCTTGTTGACAATGTTTCAAAAAGAAGTCACAAAAGAGATCATTCTTAATATCATTTACTTTTAATGTCAGTTAACATCCAGTTATAAAAGCAATGCTTTATGTTTCTACACAGCTTTGTGCTTGTCAAAGTGGTTTTCACAATCTTGTCACATTTGAGCCTTATAAGGTAGAAAAGGTACTTTGAATTTTGATTTCTTCAGTGAGTTTAAAGTACCAAGAGGCTAACTCTGTGGCCTAGGATCTCACCAGAGCTCATGAGAGCTCGAACCAGGAGCCACGGTTCCCAGCTCCTGCCATGTTATGCCTCCTCCACTTCAGTCAGGAAGACATCTTTCAAATGACACTGGGCCCATACAAAGAAGAGCAGATAATGGAACTACCGTCAGGTAATCTCAGAATTCTCAAGCAAATAAGGAAAGGGTTCCACTTTATCTGTACTGTGGCATTAATCATAAGACCACGACCCTCTCTCAGCCCAGGACTATGTCACATGTGTTGTAGAGGACAAGTATCTTCCTTCAGCAGCCTGTTCCAAGCTGGCAGATGCTCTAGAGATGGATGTTACTTGTGGTAGTTTTGTTCTAACTCCTGGCACTTGGCCACCAGAGAGCATGTGGAACGAATAAGAAGTCTTCCACCTATGGTTTCCTCAGAAAATTCATAAAGTGGGGCACAGAGGAGTTGGAATTGTTTGCTGGCACTCTAATGTTATGGTAAAAATAACACTACTTGAGAAAATGCATGCTACTTGGTGCCAACTTTCATACTATCTGAAGTAACAGTGCCGTCTGAGAAATTACTGCATTAAGAAAACCTTACTGTGACTGGTAAAAAAGTGTTCACAGTTCAGTTACGAGGGTCTTTCATCTTGATCTCCACGGTGTAAGGCACCCAGCTTCAAATCTCTAAGCAGGTGACTACATTTCTGTGGGAATCTCTTCCCAAACCCCTTGCTCATTTTAAGATACACATTTATTTGTTTTCAGGAATTCTGAGCTAGCTTTAAGTAGCAAACTGATTTATATATGCAATTTTAGGATGCAGTAAGATAATGATAGCCTTTACATATTAAAAACTTTACTGCAGATATTTGTTTTGAAAATAGCTTTGCATACTAAATGCAGATTAATTTTATGAAATTAATTATGTTAAACAGTATGTTCAGACACTTTCTGCCATGGCCAAAAAGTATGTATGAAAGTACGTGTGTATTTGTCTGTGAAAGGATGCCAATGTTTTACCCTAGATCTTAGTGATACTTCAGTTATCTATGCATTCTTTATATCTGTGATTTGGTAAACAGGCAGCCATGTTCGCTATGCCTTGTATGTTTTATCATTTTTTAATTAACCTGTTAAATACAGCTTAAAATATTTTTATTTTATTTATTCTATTTTTACTGAAATATACTGCATTATTGTGTTAATGTATTATCTTTACTGGATATAATGTCACAATGTATCCAGGTCTAAGTAATCTCAGTGAACTCTGTTGCCTAAAGTGGTTTTGTAATGATTTGTAGTCACATTTCTATTGGAATATGTAGGAAAAAAAGGCAAAAATGCTTAAAGTTCCTTTTATTTTTTAAAAGCAGCAGCTAGACGCACTCTTTCCACCTCATCTACGTGCTCCTTGGCAGCATCAAGGGGAACAACCAACATGCCTATGGCTAAGAACTTTACTTTGTAGACTAAGGCACTGTGCGGTGCTTTGTTTTCATTTCCTTCACATGTGATTTCATGCAAAGGGTGTCCACAAGCCCTTTGTTTCCACCTGGATTTAAGATCACCATAGCTAATTAGAACCATTGTTTTTTTGTTTGTGTGTCTAATTGCATGAAGGGGACATTAGATCCATTTCCATTAAAACAAATTCTTGGTGATAACTGTTGGCACTGCTAATTTTTTAAAAATCCACTTTAGTTTCAGAAGGACAGTTAACAAGACTACTCAATCTGAGGCTATTTACTAGTAGCCCCAAAGCTTCCTTTTTGTGTATGGAACACTCATTTTACAAGCATTGCAACATGACATTTCAAAAAATTACATGAAAAACATCTCCCTGACAGCACAATTTAACCATAGGCTCTCTAGTTTGCCAGGCTTAACTTAATACCATCTACTGTCTTTACAGCCAGTAAAAAGCAGTTTAAGTGGCTCCCTTGTGCTAGGGATATAGCTCAGTGGTAGAACACTGCTGTAGATGTGCAGGGCCCTGAGGTAAATTCTCAGTAACATGAGGGAAAAGAAAGTCTCGGCTTCGAAGCAGAGATGCTGGCTTACACCGTCAGTGAGAGCCGTCCCTGCAGCCACCACCACCGCTTCATCCTGAGTGGACATTTCATTTTCCCTTTGATGCCTTTTCCTATTGACCACTTTGACACCTTTAATTGTAATGTTGTGAGAATAAATTTAGCTACATAAAATGCTTGACTCATTTGTCTGATAACACAGGAGATAAGCAAATACAAATTTAGTGTCTCTGCAGTAGTCATTTTATTTTTGTATTATTTTTACCTCAAATTAAACTTTTAAAAAATCATTTTAGTAATGTGAGATTCTGCTTTGATTAGTGTTTGCACCTTTCCACCTGGTAAGAACTAAAAACTAGTACTTAAATTTGAGTGATTCTTCTGCCCTTATTTGTTGGTAAGGAAAGACATTTGGCGCTCTGGACCCAGAAGTCCATTTCATCATCAAGTGGAGTGTTTTGTAAGCAAGCTCTTTCTAGGATTAAGTTATTTCTACACAAAAAATCTACCCTTTGATGCCTTTAGAAATAGGAGTAGAGATGGGAAGTCATTCTGCCCAAAATAGAAGGTGATAATTAGAAAAGTCAGTTGAATCAGGTTTAACTGTCCGGCATACAGAAGACAATTGAAAGAATATGCCCAAGTTTTGTATATTTGTTGTTTCACTTTGTTTGGGGGATCTCACCATATAACCCAAATTTGGCCTAGTGATCTTCTGCCTCGGTCTGCTGAATACTGAGATTACAGGTGTGTGTGCCACTACTTTCTACCTTCTCTTATGCTATTAAAGCTAGGAACTTTTTTTTTCTTTTTTTGGTCTTTTTGAGGCAGGGTCTCCCTATAGTCCCAGCTGGCCTGGAACTCACTGTGTAGACCAGGCTGGCCTTGAACTCACACAGATCTGCCTGCTTCTGCCTCCCAAGTTCTGGGATCAAAGGTGTACACCACCACACCCAGCTGAAAGACAGTAATTCTTAATTGCAAAATTTTCATCTTGTTTTCAAAGGTTTTATAGTGGTAAAGTTTCATGTAAAAAAAAAAAAGTAATCCGTTATTGGAGTATCTAAATTCTAGTGGGTAGATCTGATTTTGTGTTTTTTTTTTTTTTTTTTTTTTTTTTTTTTGAGACAGGGTCACCCTTTTTAGTCCCAGGATGGCCTTGAACTCAGAGAGAGCTGCCTGCCTCTGTCTCCCAAGTGCTAGGATTAAAGGCATGCGCCACCACGCCCCATGATTTTGCAGTTCTTTAAGAAGGTCAAAAAATAATGCCAAATAAAAGATAACAGTGTGATCAATAAACTTCACTAGAATTTCTTATTTTGCTTTTCTCCTGTTTTCTCCTTCTTAATCTACTGAAATAATTGATTCTGTCTTCCTTAGAAGATTCTCAAAGAAGAAAATACAGGCTTAATTAATGAATAAGTTAAGTCAGAATCTCCATAAACTTATAAAGAGAAAACTAATTTACTGTCAAGATGTGTATGAAGGAGACACTGAAAATAAGTGGCTACATGTGGGGACATGAATCACATACTGCTGGACACTAGAGACTATCCCAAGCCTCTTTGTAACAATGAGAGTTAACCCAGAAAGTACACTCAAAAATAAATCTCAGACCTACTGCTTTTAGACAGGTGGTTTTCAGCCTGGTTTTAGGGATAAAAGAAGGTAAAAGAAGATTCCTGGGATGAATAGCAGCTCTTCTCTGAAGAATGTTAAGCTGTACCTGGAAACAATGTAGAATAAGGAGTTGCACAGGTTTTCATCCTACTGAAATAAGAGCTGAAACTGACCTAAATAGCCTACTAAAGTCATGTCGCCTGAATTGAGCATTTACAGCTTACACTAATATACAACTGAACTCTGAAAACTTTCAAATTCAAACTCTTAATATGTCCAAACTTTTTTAAAAATAAGATTTGTACTCATAACTTTAATGTTAATTTCTGTTGCCATGATGAAAAAATTCAGTAGACCCAGAAATTATAGTCATGTCAATATAGGTAGACAATTGGTAATACATTGAAAAGCAATTGAGATTTAATATAATTAACATAGTGCAACAGTATATTTTAATTGTGCATCAGAAACAAATTACCAAGGTTTGATTACTGTGTGCCATTGAAATGACTTGTCCATTTTGCTGTATCACCTGATCTTTGAAGAGAATCAGAAATCTTTATGGGTTTCTTCAATGATACATCACACTAAACAGTTGTATCTCTCAGAATTAAGATTTATATAGGTAGAAGTTTGCTCAGAGGCATTTATTATTGGTGCAACAGTGTTTGGCATAAACAGAAGGATCATGATGGTGTTCAATCTACACAGCATTCTGGAACTTCTCCAGAAAGACCTTTCATTCTGGACGTCTGAACTGTGCCCACCTGGCACTCCAGAATTTCCTGTGAATTCTCCTCCTACTCACACCCAGTCTATTACAAAATTTCATGGTGTGCCCTATTTCAGGGACAGTGTAATACTTGAGGAAAAAAATGAGCATCAACTGTGATTGAAAAGGCTCAACTACAGTAACTGCCTGGCTCCTGGAAGAGTGGTCTCAGGTCCCTGACTGGAGCTGGAGCAAGCAGGAGAGGATGGCGGCCTTTGCATCTCGGGACTTTCTAGCAAGCCCTTTCCAGTGAGTGTATTCTAGGCAAGACGGTTGAGCTTAGTCCATACTGAAAGCTCCCAAGAGTGAGGCAAGTTCTAACAGCTGATTCAGAGGGGCATCCTAAAACATTAATTAGCACTGGCCTGTCGAAATCTTAACTCTGCTCACTCAGTCCCCTCCACTGTTTCTCACTTGCCTTCATTCTCTGGAGGTGACATCCCATGTAGGAGATACTAAGTGACCAAAAGCACAAGTATCTTGTGTAGCAATGTCTGACCTTCCAAGAAATACCCGCAGTCCCTATAATGAGGGCTGAGTCAAAGCCAGGGTCGAGGATGCCTGAGAAAGGAGGGGGGTAAGTTGTCCTTGGGCTTCTCCCCTCTTCTGGCTATTGATGTAATGTAGCTCGGCATGGTAGGCTTGGGTCCAGCAAAACGATAGGCAAAATGGCTATCTGGTATACGAGGTCTGTTTCCTTGGGGACCTGATAATGGGAACATCACTGGAGGCAAAACTATCTCCGCGTGTTTCAGAGGCATCACTTTGCCTTCTGGCCTAGATCTTCTAAAGTTTGTCTGCTGATCGCATGTTCTGGGGGAACAAGTTTTCTTCAGTGTGGACACTAAAGGGTTGGTTATGCTAGGCCTGTTAGGTTTTCTGATCTGTGATCCTTGAGGCACACTTTTCTGTGGGAGAGGTGTTTGTGCTGTCTCAGGTTGAGTACCACTGGACTTACTTTCTCGATTCAGGAACTCCGCGATTTTTATTTGGATGCTATTGCTATCATTAGTGGAAGGTTTTGACAGTGATTCTTTTGATTTCTTCCTCCTCTTCTCCCGCTTTGACGACTTCCCCACCTCCATCCCATCCAGTAGACCCTTTGCTGCTGCTCGGGCCAACACATCTTTCACAGACAGCATCTCAGATGGGTCTCGCTACAATGAAAGCAGCAGTTATTAATGTGGGAGGTCCCCATTGTGTATATTTTAAATATTTGTCAGTGATTTGGTGAAAATACAAATATACTGAAGTAAATGTTTTTTTAGGCCACAGTCCCCAGTGTATCTCATAAGCCTCGATAAATGACATTTTTTTAAACTTCAACTTCCCTGTTTATAAACCTGATAAAAGGAATTATACAGCTAATTTCTTATGTTAGGGAATATGTACTAGATGTTGATAAACTGGTTGGAGAGGTGAGAGTGGCAGGCAGGCCAAAGAGGAACACTGAGAAGCATAAAGAACATAGATTATTTACCACACAATACTTATTGTTCCTTCCCTTCAACTACTTGTGAAATAAAAGAACACCATTTCAAAATGGTTGTGAATTGTGTTCTGCTTATGAGACTGTTGTTTTTTTATTCCAAAATTGTGTCATGGATTGGGGTGGTTTTTCCTCCTTACCTCTCTTGTTAAAATAGAAACAAAACAACCATTGGTAATTTCAGATGGTTCCATTCTGAAAAATTTGTCAGCAGACAAATGTATTTCTTTTAAGGAACATAGTGGAAGAACAGGAGGACTGAGTCTGCAGTAGAAATAACAAATATTAAACACTTAGAATGGCCTTTTGTCCAAGAGGAAGAAAATGTACTTCAGCTAAGTTTTCTTCTATTATATTTTACCAATCACTTAAGTAAAATTTGCAAATAAGAAAAAAAAGCACTTAAGTTGTCTTTCCCAAAATTCTACGCTGAAAACTCAGTATTTCATCTTAGCTCATAATTATACTTTCAAAGATTCCAAAGAACTGTGCCGCCGGGCGTGGTGTCACACGCCTTTAATCCCAGCACTCTGGAGGGCAGAGGCAGGCGGATCTTTGTGAGTTCAAGGCCAGCCTGGTCTACAGAGCAAGTTCCAGGACAGCTGGGGCTACAGGGAGACCCTGTCTCAAAAAGACCAAAAAAAAAAAAAANGCAGGCGGATCTTTGTGAGTTCAAGGCCAGCCTGGTCTACAGAGCAAGTTCCAGGACAGCTGGGGCTACAGGGAGACCCTGTCTCAAAAAGACCAAAAAAAAAAAAAAAAGAAAACCTGTGCCAAGAATAGAACCTTTTAACAAGTAAAAACCTCAAGTTATTAATGTGTTATCAAAATAGGTAAGTACATTAATAAAAAATGTATAACACCGGGACTGGGGATATAATTCAATTGGTAGAGTTCTTGCCCAGCATACAGAAAGCCCTGGTTGGATCCATAGCACACATACTCTGGACACAGTGGAACAGATTTGTAATCCCAGCACTTGGGAGGTAGAAGCAGGAGAATCATAAATCCAAGGTCATCCTCAGCTACATAATGAGTTCAAGGTCAGCCTAAACTACTCCATCCTGCCTCAAAAACAAAACAAAAAAATCCAGGGCTGGTCAGATGGCTCAGCAGGTAAAAGCACTTACTTTGCAAGTCTGACAACCTGAATTCCACCCCAAGGCCCAAAAGCTAAGGTGGAAGGAGAAAACCAAAAGAGAACTGACTCCATAAGTTGTCCACATGAAGCTGTGGTGCATGCCAGTGTGTGCACACACAGTGAATAAATGAATTTTATAAAGGTTTATCACCAAATTCCAATATTTCCACATATTCTCAAATGACAGAATATATTACTTCCTTTGGGTTACTTTCCATACCATTAAAATATAAAAAGTATAGTCTATTGTTTTAACTATATCATTTACACTTTTTTTGAATATTAGTGGATGAGTTATATACTGTTCAAGAAAGTATGTAATAGGCTAGAGTGACGCTTCAGTGGGTAAAGTGCATACTTTGCAAGCATGAAAACTTCAGTTCAGATTCCCAACATCCACATAAATAAAACAGGTATAGTCGTGCACATCTGTAACCCTAGCACTGCGGTTGGGGTAGGGTGGAGACAGGTGGACCCCCAGAGCTGCTGACCATAGCCAGTCTAGCCAACTGATGAGACCCTATCTCAAAAAAGAAAAAGATAAGGAAAACACCTGACCTCTGGCTTCCACATGCACAAAACACACAAAATTTCAAAGTCATCCTCAACTCCATAGTGAGTTCAAACCAAACCCTTCAAATACAAAAGACCCTGTCTCAAAACAAAAAGTTATATAACAAGCCAGGAGTTGTGGAGCTTGCATTTAATCCCAGCACTCAGAAGACAAAGGCAGATGGATCTCTGTGAGATCAAGGCCAGCCTGGTCTACATAGTTAGTTCCAGGCCACCTGGGGCTACAGGGAGAACCTGTGTCCAAAAAATTTATATAATATATATGATCACAAATAGAAACACTTGTAATCCTCATGCTTAAAATTTGGCTTTTATATTTAAAATTTATATTTCTCACTTAATAGCAAGTTTATTATTTTTTTGTCTTTTTGAAACGGGTCTCCCTGAGGCTCCAGCTGTCCTGGAACTCACTATGTAGACCAGGCTGGCCTTGAACTCACAGAGATCCGCCTGCCTCTGCCTCCCAAGTGCTGGGATTAAAGGCATGTGCCACCATGCCCCAGCTTTATTATTTATTTTTTTATTTATTTAAGTATTCTGATATTTCCATATTGTAGGGTTGAAATATAAGTAATAAAGCAATTAGGTACTAGTTCACATGAATTAAAATATCCAGAAATATTTTATTAATTTTGTCCATTCTGAAATTTAAAACCAATTTTAAATTTATTTCATTATTTGTCTCCTAGGTGCAAAGCCCATCATTAAAACATTAGCTCTCTTAGTTTATACATTAAGGAAACGAATCAACTTACAAAAATACAAAAAATGAATGCTGGACTGGAGAGATGGCCTAACGGTTAAGAGCACCGACCACTCTTGCAGAGGACCCAGGTTCGATCCCCAGCACCCACATGGCGGCTGAGAACCGTCTGAAACTCCAATTCCAGGAGAACTCCAGTTCCAGGGGAGTCCGACACCCTCTTCTGACCTCCGCGGCATTGCACGACACGGATGCACACACCTGCATGCAGACAGTACATTCATACACATACAGAAATAAATAAAATTTTAAAAAAATGAATGCTGAGAAAAGTAGAAATGAAATCCTCCAGAGACAGTAAAGGCCCAGCTAATGGGGGCCATGGGAAGGGCAAATAGCCTCACCGACATAAGGACACTGATTCTGTCTCTAAAGAATAACTAGGTAACCAGAAAAGCAAAGAGTATGAGTCTGAACAGGAAACATGAAGAAAAGCACAAGCACCCTGATAATGCACGCTCAAGTACATCAGGTACTTGCCATGTGGCTGAGATATGTTGTCAGAAGTTAGAGTTACAGAGTACTTGGGAAAAAGCCAGACATACGTGACGTCAAATGACCTCACCAGAATCTCACACATGATGGTGCTAAAGAAAGAACAGCAAATGATGGAACTTATTCTGTAGATGAAAGCCAGTTCTGTTTACCAAACTTTTTATTCTTTAAAAATATTTTTATTTAACGTGTATGAGTATTAATATTACCTGCATTTATGTAAGTGCACCTGTGTCGTGCAGTGCCTACAGAGGTCAGAAGGTGTTGGATCCCCTGAAATGAGTTATGGATGGTTGTAAACTGTCGTGTAGGCACTGAGAATCAAACCTGGATCCTCTGCAAGAGCAATGAGTGCTCTTTTAACCATGGAGCCTTCTCTCCAGTCCCCCCTTTACCAAACTTATAACCAACCAACAATTTCTGAGGCCTATCCAAATAGATTAAGCATCCCTAATGAGATTACCTGACAACCAATATGCCTGAAAATCCAAAATATTTTTTAGTACAACATAATATACCACAGGCAGAAAGTTCCACATGTGTCATCAGGTGTCAAAACACTACTAGTATGCTAGAATATTCTCAAATTTACTTTCAGGCTTTCTGTGTAAGATGAAAACATAATGACATAAAACATAAATGAGCTTCGTGCTTAGACTTTGTCCCCATGATACTTCATGTTTGTACAAATATTCCAACATCCACAAAAATCCAAACTGAAATATTTTGGACATGGGATACTTATGTTCTCTACACAAGCAGAAATTGTCTATAAATTTATTCATAGGCTGCAGAGATGGCTCAATGGTTAAGAGCACTCACTGCTCTTGCAGAGGACCCGGCCACTAACAACCATTTGTAATTCCAGTTCCAGGAAATCCAGTGCCCTCTTCTAACCTCAGTTATTGACATTGGTGTACTTAAGACACTCACAGGCAATACACTCATGCACATAAAATAAAAATAAATATTTTTAAATGTAGTTACTTATACATAGCAAATATGGAAACTATTTAGTCCCAAAATGTAAACATGAAGGCTCAGATTTTCTTAGTTTTTTTTGGTTTTGTAAGGGGGTTTTGCCATTTTAAGACAGGGTCTCCCTATAGTCCCAGCTGGCCTGGAACCACTATGTAGACCAGGCTGGCCTCAGTCTCACAGAAATCTGCCTGCCTCTGCCTCTCAAGTGCTGAGACTAAAGGCATACACTACCACACCCACAAGATTTTTCTTAGTTTTGTATGATGAAGTTTCCCCAACAAGATTCAAGTCCACTCAAAACCTCAAGATAAGATCTTATTGGGCTAAAAAACATGTTTGGCAGAATGTGTGAGCTCTGTGGGGGGCCGGGGGGAATGAAGGGGAGTGGGTCTAGATTTGACTGGGAAATTTTGTATGAAATGCACAAAGTTTCAATAAAATTGGCTTTGGAAAAAAATCTTATTGGGAAATAGGTCTTTTCTGATTTGATAAGCTAAGATGAAATAACCCTGAAGTATAGTGAACCCTAAATCCAATACTGGAGTTCCTCTGAAAAAAGAAGGGTACACAGAACACACCGAGGATGATGGCCATTTGAAGATAGAAGCAGGGAATGGGGTGATGAAGTACAGAGCTAAAGAATGCCATGAATTGGGGCTGGAGAGATGGCTCAAGGGTTAAGCGCGCAGACTGCTCTTGCAGAGGACCCGGGTTCGATTCCCAGCACCTACATGGCGGCTAAGAACTGTCTTAGGCCAGGTGTGGTGGTGCATGCCTTTAATCCCAGCACTCAGGAGGCAGAGGCAGGCAGACCTCTGTGAGGTCAAGGCCAGCCTGGTGTACAGAGTGAGTTCCAGGCCAGCTGGGACTAAAGGGAGACCCTGTCTCAAAAAATTAAAAATTAAAGAAAAAGAATGCCATGAATTGACAACAACTACCAAAAGCATGGAACATCCCAGACTCCACAAGGAACTAACCCTGCCAACAGTTTGCTTTAGGACTTCAGACCATCAGAATTCTGTGTGAATATATTTCTATAAAAGAAACTTCCAAGTTTTTAATTAAAAATATTTAAAAATAAAATGATAGAGAAGTAGTGATGGGGTTGCAAGTATGAAGCCTAGGTTCAATCCCCAGTACTGGGAAGAGAGGGACAGAGGGAGGAAAGGGAGAGGGAATATAAACTTTAAAAATACAAAGAAAAAATCAGAAATATTTTTAATTTATAAAAAACAGCTTATGCCCTTAAAATATAATAAAATATATAATGAAAAGAATTATCCAGTTGCAAAATAGCTAAGTATATGAACATGCAATTTACAAATTAATAACAAGCATAATTATTACAAATTCTTGAGTATTATGGGCCAAATACTGTTCACATGTTAAGTATGTTCAGTCCCAGCAAAGACCTACTGAGGTGAGTGGTAACAGTGAGCTATATAATGCACTTATCTTTCCCAACTCCACTTTCACCCTTTCCTACTTTATATGAAAAGGCAACGCTGTAACCTATCTTGTTTTAGTACATGATCCTGATTAAAATCTCTAGGGAGCTAAACAGGAATTACTCAAGAATGTGGCTTTCAGAAGCTGATTACTGCTGGGTGAAGAAAGTTGATCTTAAAGCAAGGGACTCTGGATGGGCTAATTAGACCTCAATGGATGAACTTGCGCTGAAGAACTCTAACTTGACACTTTGGGCCTTTGCACAAATGAGAGAGTATATGAATTCCAGTTGGAGGGGGCGGCTGTGGAAGGGTGCCAGTGAGGAAGAGGGTATAAATCCAGTTAAGACTGATTGAGATATTCTGTATGAAATTCACAAAAATTCAATTAAAAATGAAAAAAAAAAAAAAGAATGTGGCTTCTCTCATAGAAAAGCAGAGTTTAGGTAAGACTGTTTAGGAAAACTATAAGGTTTCACCATATAGTACATGCCGGCATTTATTCATATTTATTTGTGTGTTTATTTGTGTATGCATGTGTTTGTGTATGCTGAACTATCTTTACAGCCCAAGGTAAGAATTTTATTTATTTATATTTTATTATGAATTTTAAAATTTTTATTAGCATTGCTTTAAAAAAAATAACATGAAGCCAGGCATGGTGGTGCACGCCTTTAATCCTAGCACTTGGGAAGCAGAGGCAGGCAGATCTTTGTGAGTTCAAGGCCAGCATGGTCTACAGAGTGAGTTCCAGGACAGCTGGGGCTACAGGAAGACCCTATCTCAAAAAGACCAAAACAAACAAACAAGGGGCTGGAGAGATGGCCTAGCAGTTAAGTGCACCGACTGCTCTTGCAGAGGACCCGGGTTCAATCCTCAGCACCCACATGGCGGCTGAGAACTGTCTTTAATTCCAGTTCCAGGGGAATCCAACACCCTCTTCTGACCTCCGGGGCATTGCACAACATTGGTGCATAAACTTACATGCAGACAGTACATTCATACACATAAAAAATAAACTAAATTAAAAATAAATAAATAAAGGCATGCACCATAATTTAAAAAACATGATTACATTGAAAAGATCTGCATAGACTGGAGAATTTGGAAAGGGAATGAATGCCAAACTTACATTATAGCAACAGTGAGAAATTTCACAGTATTGTTAAAGCTTGGTAGTATAGTAAATACTCAAAATTTATAGTAGGCATATAAATTTTCAAATTTACATTCTAAAATATTTTTTAATCTGAGTGTTACATCAGTTTAGTTTTTAAAATACTTTTTTTTAAATTTAACTTCCCAGACTGTGAATATTATCTGTACAGTTCAACTAAGTCTTTTACATTTTCTGTAGGACAGAACTGAAGGTACATTGGGGCTGAGGAAGAGTAATAGAAGATAATGGAAAACCTCTTGGTCCCTGAGAATGAGAAAGGTCCCACATCAAGGCCTAGGTGGCCAGGAACTCTTGTTATTAAATTTTCCTTTCCTACTAGAGAGATTCAATGTGTTTCCTGCTTACTGACCTGCTCATGAGTAGGGACTGGTTAAGAGTGGGAGCCTAGCCAGATGTGGTGATATATACCTTTAATGCCCAACACTCAGAAGGTAGAGTGTGGTGGTTTGAATGAGTGTCCCCCATAGGCTTTATAAAGTATTCAGACATTTTGTCTCCAGTTGGTGACACTGTTCTTGGAGGTCTTAGAAAGTGTGGCTGTGCTGGAGGAAGTACATTACTGGGGGCAGCTTTAGTGAGTTTAACAAGCCTTGCAGTCTCCAGCCTCTCCCTCTCTCTGCTTCCTGTGCTCATTGCGAGATGTGACCCTCGGCTTTCTGCTCCAGCCCCGGCCACCATGCTTCCCGCCACAATGGACTCTGATTCCCTGGAACCGTCAATCATAAGCTCAAATAAACTCTTCCTTTTATAAGTTCCCTTGCTCATGGTGATTTTATCACAGCAACAGAAAAGTGACTAATACAGTTATTTGGTACCAGAGAGTGGTCTGATGACCATGTGGATGTTTGGAAAAATGTGGAAGACTTTGGAACTTTGGGCTAGAAAAGCTGTTGACTACTGTAAGCAGAGCTTAAGGGGCCATTCTAGTAGAAGCCTGGAAGAAAGCAATGCTGCAAAAAAATGTAGTTCCACAGGAAAATAAAGACTTAGGCAGCAACTGGGATCTTTTATCAAAGAGTCTGGCAGTAGTTTGCCCACAGCCCAAATGCTTGCCTGATGCTAAGTTGAAAAGCAATGGACTAATGTCTTTGGTGGAGGATATCTCAAGACAGCCTAATGTAGAAATGGTGGCTTGGCTATTAATGGTGAATATTATACAGATCTACAGTGAAAAAGAGCAGATGGGGCAGAAAGAAATGCAGAATGTACAGTTTGGATCTGAAAACTGCACTAGGAAGATTAAAGGTGGGGCCAAGGCATGTGAAGGAGAGGTTCCTTTTGATAAGGAGACTAAAGTGATTAAGGAGAGGCCTAGCTATTTACAAGTAAACAATGAAAAAAGTGAGATTAAAGTGATTAAGGAGAGGCCTCAAGATTTACAGGTAAACAACAGAAACAGTACCTTCAGGGCAAGACCATACCCAGCTAAGCCTCCAATTTTTGAAATGAAAATACTGAAAGCGTTTTCTATCCAACAAGTCCAGGGCAGAGAAAAATTGCAAATGTGGTTAAAGTAGGAGAGAGTCCATCCTGAACTTGCAGCCAAATTTGGCAGTTTAATTCACGTGGTGCTGGCTTTAGAGGCATGAAGTTTGCAAGAGTGAAGGGGTCATCAGTTCTTCCTCCGCAGTTTCAGAGAGCCATAGAGGCCAGGCAGAGTGCAGCAGGGGTGTCGCTGCATAAAGAAAGCCCTGACAGGCCATTGCATGAAGCTGTGAATGTGAAGTCTGGTTGGCAGTGGAGACCCGAAGAAGACCTTCGAGATGCCAGACCTGTGAGATATTTGCCAAGGAGAGCTGCATACAGGGAGCCTAAGAAAGAGATGTATGTTGCAAGCAAAGCTGGAAGAGCTGAGCCATCTAAGCCCTTTGGAAGTCAAGTCCCAGAAGTCGCACATGGAGCTACTGGACTTGGTGTTTGCCCTGGTTTTCGGTCTTTGGTCCAGTATTTCCTCACTATGCCTCTATTCCTCCCTTTTGGAATGGGAATGTGTATTCGGTTCCACTGTACGTTGGGAGTTTGTAATTTGTCTTTTGATTTTACAGGAGCTTACAGCTAGGAGATTGGCCTGAGTCTCAGAAGAGACTTTGGACTGTAGACTTTTGAATGGCATTGAAACTGGTAAAGACTATGGGGACTTTTAAGGTTGGACTAAATGCATTTTGCATTTTATATGGTCAGGAGCCTATGGGGGCCAGGGAGTGGAATATGGTGGTTTCAATGAGAGTGTCCCCCATAGGCTTTAAGTATTCAGACATTTTGTCTCCAGTTGGTGGCACTGTTCTTGGAGGTCTTAGAAGGTGTGGCCGTGCTGGAGAAAGTACGTTATTGGGGGCAGGCTTAGTGAGTTTAACAAGCCTTGAGGTCTCCAGCCTCTCCCTCTCTCTGCTTCCTGTGCTCATTGCGAGATGTGACCCTCGGCTTGCTATTCCAGCCCCGGCCACCATGCTTCCCGCCACAATGGACTCTGATTCCCTGGAACCATCAATTGTAAGCTCAAATAAACTTCCTTTTATAAGTTCCCTTGGTCATGGTGGTTTTATCACAGCAACAGAAAAGTGACTAATACATAGAGGCAGATGAATCTGTGAGATCCATGCCAACCTGGTTTTCATAGCAAGTTCCATTCCACTTGGGACTACAAGGAGACTGTGTCTCAAAAAAAGAGTGTGGAGTTCTAGTGCAGATATCTTAAGTTTTCCTCAATTACTCCCTAAAAGTAGTATTTCTTCTATTAATTTGTGCTCTTTATTTCTAGGTACCCTAGATTAAAATGTATAAGCAAATCACAAAATCATATTAACATATTCATTTTAATCAAAGAATAAAATCAAACTTTGACAAATTTGATTTTGAAAATGAAAGTTAGTTTTATAAAATAAATAATAAATACATAATTTTCCATAAGTCAATAATAGATTTATATGTCTAAATGTTTAATAGAAAATTTTGTATTAATAGAAACATAATACAATTTCTATGATAAAATGTAATATTTTAGAAATAAATATTCTGGAAATAATAGATTTTACAACTATTTAAACTTATGGTGAAAATGATAGACATATTTTACTATAATTATTAATTTTTCTTTCAGTCATACAACATTATGCTTAACAGCATGGAGCTGGAGAGCTGAGCTCTTAACTCAGCAGTTAAGAGCACTGACTGCTCTTTGCAGAGGACCTGGGTTCAAATCCCAGCACCCACATGATGGCTAACAACCATCCATAACTCCAGTTCCAGGGTATCTGACATCCTCGTCTGACCTCTTCAGGCATTGCAGGACATGGGTGCACTTACATATATGCAGGCAATACACTCATACAGATAAAGTAAAAATAATAAAATAAATGTTAGACATCAACTTGAGTATAGAACAAGACCCATGGTCATTCAAAAATTTTAGGGAGTATTTTTTTTTTAAGTTTGAAGGCTTCTATTCTGGAACCCACTGTTTACTCCCTACTCTGCTGTCCAGTCAGTAAACAGAAAACATGTTCAACCTCATTAATAGATAAATAAAAAGGTTATCAACAAGGAAAGCCCATCTTCTCACTCCTCTGATTGGTCAAGACGTAAAAACTTGAGAAAACTCCAGCATTTATAAAGCTGCGGTGGGACAGATTTGTAAAAGTGACCGCTTGGCGGGTGATCTGACAACACCAATTAAAATTTAAACAATGCATTCTTTTTTAATTTTATTTCTTATGTGTATTAATGTACTGTCTGCATGTAGGTTCGTGCACCTGTGTCGTGCAATGCTGCAGAGATCAGAAGAGGGTGTAGGACTCCCCTGGAACTGGAGTTAAAGACGGTTTTCAGCCACTATGTGGGCACTGCAGATTGAACCTGGGTCCTCTGCAAGAGCAGTCGGCGCTCTTAACCACTAGGCCATCTCTCCAGCCCGAATAATGCATTCTTTAGTGCTGGAAAAATTTAGAAGACTGTAAATCAAACACTTAAGAATGAGAATAGTTATATCTAAGAGGTTGTCTTGCAATACTTCTGTAATGAATTACACTTGTATGTGTATGCACATGTGTGCATCTATGGGGAGAGGTGTGCTCATTTGTGTACATATGGAGGCCAACTGTTGACATCAGCCTCTATTGCGCTCCACCTTATTTATTATTATTATTATCATCATTATTATTGTTGTTGTTGTTGTTGTTGTTGTTGCTGTTGTTGAAATACAATCTCTCATTGAAACTGGAGCTCACTGGTTGGCTAGACTTACTGGCCAGTAAGCCCCTGGGATCTTCCTGTCTCTATGCTGAACCCTCAGACCCAAACCCTGCACTGGAATTGTGGGCATGTGCCCCCATGCAGGGCTTCTTACATGGATACTAAGCATACAAACTCAGTTCCTCATACTTGCACAGCAAATACTGTACCCACTGAGCCATCTCCCCAGCCCCCATAAGAGATTTTAATAAGTAAAACATTTACACAGGCCTATACCATGATGGCTCAAGTCCAAAGTGAACTATATATCTGTAGGATAGTAAAAGGAAATGTAAACAACAGGTGCATGAGTGGATTAGATGACATGTGGTATTAATGCCATCAACCTTGATGACCCAAGTGTGATCCCTAGAACCCAGATAGTGGAAGCAGAGAACTGATTCCTGCAAGTTGAACTCTGATCACCACTTGCACACCGTAGCACATGTACATGCACACACACACACACACACACACACACACACACTACACCACTAAATAAATAAATAATTTTAAATTATTCTTGTCAACTTTATACTGTATCTCCATAGGTAATGCATAATTATTTTTTACTACATCCTCAACAAGTAGTTATAAATTTCTTGAATATATACTTTCCAATTTGAACTTAAATCTCAGACCCATCTAGAATGTGAATTACTCTTTGTCTTTAAATATGAATTGTGTCTTTTGTATAATATTATAATCATGGCTTACATGAATAGAAAGCAGATGCATCTTTACTTTTGATACATTACCCCTGATGAATCAAGAATGAACCTGTGCAGTCACTCATTTGGTTGTGTCTCTGCCACTGCAGCAGCTCTTGGCTGCTCGGTGGTTAATTTAGCTAGCAGAATATTGAGATACTCGGGATGTGAGGGTGACTGTCCACTATCAACAGAAGCTGCTAAAGAAGGAAAGTCATCAGGAGAAGAAATGTTAGTGTGGTTAACATGCAAACTTGTGAAATGGCAAGAGGAAGCTATCAAGCTAGAAGGACAGAGCAGACTGAATGTATATTAGGATTCTGAAGAAGGCTTCACAGCATGAAAAGAGATGTTTAATTCATCACCGTAGTCTTGAAAAACTAATGAGTATCAGTTATTCTTAAAGCTAGTTCTTGGGGCTGGAGAGATGGCCTAGCAGTTAAGAGCTCCGACTGCTCTTGCAGAGGACCCGAGTTTGATCCCCAGCACCCACATGGCGGCTGAGAACCTCCATCCCCAGCACCCACATGGCGGCTGAGAACCGTCTTTAACTCCAGTTCCAGGGGAATCCGACACCCTCTTCTGACTTCCATGGCATTGCACAACACGGGTGCACAAACCTGCATGCAGACAGTACATTCATACACATACAAAAAATAAATAAATAAATAAAAATTTAAAAAGCTAGTTCTTGCTATCCACTGTTCAGATTATAGCCTCTGTTTTGTATTAGTGTTTGTTTGTTTTGATGGTACTGTAGATTAAACCAAGAACCTCAGTACACTAGGCTATCCCCAGAACTACAGTATTGTTTTTTTTGAGACAGGGCTCTCTGTGTAGCCCAGTCTGGCCTCAAATTCATGGCAATTATGTGCCTCAGCTTCCCAAGGACTGGGGTTAGAGATACAAGTCACCACACCTAGCTCGGGTTATAGTGTTAATGCTTTCTCTTTTGCCCCTACTTTATTGCTACATTTCACCCAGAAGTTGCTGTAGATATCCAAGTCATTTAACCTTTATCCCAGTGGGTATGAAAAACTAAAAGTGCTTGAGATAATACATCTCCAGTTTCTGACTTCTTTCTAAAATTATTTTGAATATTCATTTTTCATTAATGAGGCATATATGTATCTAAAAAGGATATGAAATTAGGAACAAGTTTATTCAGAAACCAAGTTGAAGTCAAAATGCCTTTAGCTTTAACAATAACAACAGAATCTTTTTTTACATATGAGAAAATGTTCATAGGCCGGTGAGATGGGTGTAAAGGCACTGGCTGCCAAGCCAGATGACCTGAGTTTGATCCCTAGAACCAACACGGTATATAGAGAAAAGTGACTCCTTCAAGTTGTCCTCTGATCTCTGCATACCCAACACATGCACACATACGCACGTGCATGCACACACAATAAAGGTAATAAAAAACTGTAAAAAAAAAACACAGAAGAAAGAAAATGTTCATGCAAAAACTCTACAGAATCTGCTTTAAAGCTTTAAGTTAGGATATTTGGTCACATTAAATTCTAACAAAGAAGCATGATACATTTATGTAGCTCAGAAAATCACATTTGTTGTTTTTGAAACTCTTTGATAGCTGTTGATAGAACCTTTCCTTACCTGTAAGGCTGTATTTTAATCCCTTGGTTTTGACATGCCAGTGCTTTCTCAACAACAGCTTCATTTTCTTCTGCATAAACTGAACACGTGCAGTAAACAACTGCTTGAGCTTTAGTAACTACATTTAAAGAAGATATAATCAATATGGTGACCACACTGACTCGCTGAAATTTTGCTGTTCCCAGACACATATTTGCTACTAACACATGCTATCAAATTTTGATGGAAATATGATTTCTCTGGATGCTTTAATAGTTCTCCTTTATTTTACTTTTTAAATATCACTTATTTATTTATTTGCATATGTACCTGTGCGTGAGCCATGACATTCATGTGGAAGTTAGGGGACAACTTGTGGGAATCAGCTGTCTCTTTCCAAAATGTGAGTACCAGGGACTAATCTCAAATTGTCAGGTTTGACACAAACACCCATATCCACTGAACCACATCACTGGCATCCTTGAGTGAGTCCCCTTTAAAACTGTGCTTGTATTAGTAAGGTAGGCAGTGACAAATAGTAAAGTAAGTAGAGGTGGACTGTGCAAAAATTGGAAATTTTATCATTGTGATCAACCTAATGCCAAATGCAAAGAAATAAATATTACACATTATCCCAAGCAGACATTCCTCTGTAAGTTATATTACCTAATTAGTTTAAAGGACTCTAGAAAACTACAGGCTTCAATGAGAATCATAATTCTGTCTCTTGCTGCTATATGAGTCTGGGAAAATTATTCAGTCTCAGATCTCTTATCCATAATATCAAGCAATAGTATGACCTGTAATTCACTGATTTATTCACACTAATTGAGCCACATTCCAGGCACTGTTATAGGCTTTAAGATATATCAGTGAACAACAAAGACAAAAATCCTGCTACTGTGGAGCTTGCTTCCCAGCAGAGGATAAAGAAATAAGACACTATTAGGAAGCAATTTGGGTGATAGAGTGAGGACAGATAATAGTTTCAGAGAAGAGGATGCTATTTTAAGTCATGGCAAGCATTGCTGATATAGAAAACCATGGATAGACAGAAAGAGATTAGGGGCCCAGGCACAGAGCTATCTGAGGAAAGGAACAACCAAGTATAAAAGCCTTGAAAGGAAGTAGACCTGGTATTTTGAAGGACAGTCAGTGGCTAGTCTAATCATATCAATGGGAAGGAGGAAAGAGGAGTAGGAAATGAAGCAAGAAAATGTAGTCTGAATACCAGACAGAACATGAGGTTTTGGACCATTGGACAGACTATGATTTTTGCTCTGCTTATGATGGAGAGCTAAGGGTTTTAACCATATCACTCCACCTGCTGTATTGAGAATAGACCATAGGGGGCAGTAGTGAAAGCCATCACAGTAATCCCAGTGTAAAGTGTTCTGTGGACAAGTAGAAATTGTGGAGGTGGCTAGTTTTGAATTACAACTTACTTTGAGGTCTATTGATATTGTTAATAACTGAAATGGCAGTCTCTGGGAAGAATGGGCATGATGGGAGGAAGAACAGAACTTCTATTTTTAACCTGTTAACTTTGAGAAGTTAAAATATAGGGGATTTTTGTTAATGAATGATTACATATTCTAGAGTACACAGAGTAGGAGAGGAGGATGGACAAGAGAATATGACTAGACTTATGGACACACTTGGAAACCGGAGAAGAGGAATGACCTGAGGCCATTAGCTTCTTGAGTTGATGGCCTTTAATAGTATAGAAGATATGATGATACATTTTTTTACAATTTCAGAGCATAGTGATTAGCTTGTACATTTTAGATGGCAGGGTCAAAGAAGGCATAGAAACTAAGGAGGAAGACTCCATGAGGAATAAATAATAAATAAGAGGGTGCCCAACAAATAATAACTGATCAACATTCAAATATTTTATAATTATTTTCACAACTAATCAAAATAAACCCTCTCACATTGTTGATTTCAAATTGAGCTTTGAGATTTAGATTGTTAAAAAAAACTTATTAGATTGTTTAAAATGAGTATTTTACTTTAAGGCACAGCAAGATGGAATATTCTTAAAATCTTGATTATGGGTCACATGTTATTTTTTTATTCTAATAAGAAAATCAAGTTTCATCTTGCTAATACTAACACTGTATTTTAATTAGATGGCACAAATGACAAACTTACATTTCATTGCATGTGCTAGCTGTTCATATTGATGTTGAACAAGAATCTGAAGTTTATCTTCTGATGGACCTCCTTGAGAAAGATCTTTAAGTAAATCTGTATCTAAATTTTAAAAAGTAAATATATATATATCTTTAAATATGGCACTATAGATACTTTTCATATGTTGCTGTCACATATTTCAATCAACTGTCTATGAATACAAATTTTCATAGGAAATTCTTACTAAAATTAAATTGATATTAAAATATTGACTTAAAATTGAAAAATTATGTATGTAATTATGTTTAGTTTTATTCCTGTTTTTCAAAAAGAATGTATAAAATGTTTAATACTGTTTTTCTCCAAGTTTCTATAAGCTAGTCATCCAAGTAGCCACACAGGTCATTCAGGCACAGAAGAATCTGATCTATCTGAACAGTAATACAGAAAAGGGAAAACAAGATTTTCCAAAGTTGAAATTGATAAGGTTACAGTCAACTAATTTCATTTACTTATAAATGAAAATAAGTACCTTCATTCTCATTTAGAATAAATTCCACTGGGTTGCAAACACCTAGTCCTGAACAACGGGGAAGCAGCAGAATCACTTTAACATTTTGTAATCTCTGATCCTTTGATTCAATGTTAACAAATTTCTCATTAAGTATTTTGATATCTACAAGGAAAGGATACAGAAAATTTCATGTAAAATATTAATTAAAACTCTGAATGCAGTATGTTTTTATAGCTATTCGTTATTCATTTCAAAATTCTCAACTCCTCAAAACTAAACTCAATATAATTAGAAAAGAAAGCAACTCTTCTCCGATAACATCTCAAAATTAGCATAAGAATTTTATTTATTGAATTTTTTAACCTGAGAGAGTGATTTTGAAATTTAAAATTGTTTCATTGAACTTCAAGTTCAATATAAACTAACCTGACATAGTGGGGATACAGGACTTTGGAAGCAACTCAATTTTAATTCCAACTTCAATATCCATTAGCTGCGTATCTTTTTTTCTTTTCTTTTCCTTTTGAGATAGGATCTCATATAGCCCAGGCTGGGCTACATAGCCAAGCATGACCTTCAACTCCTGATCTTCCTGTCTCAACTTCATAAGTGGTAACATAATAGGCATGCACCACCATAACAAGCTTATGTGGTGCTGGGGACCAAACTTACTGCTTCCCGCATGCTGGGCACTCTACCAGCTAAGCTACATTCAACAACCCACCTAGCTGTATATCTTCAGCCTTTGTTTTTCATTATAAAAATAGGATGGCTTTCTTGGTTATGACAAACACTGAAATAAAGTAAACGCTAACAACATGGGTCGTCTCATATACCGTTAAATATCATATTTATTATGTCTCTTTTTCCATTTAATCCCCTTCTATATTCTCTCATCTTCACTCCAAATATTGCCCATTAAAAAAGAACTTTTTTTTTTTTTTTTTTTTTTGGTCTTTTTTTTTTTGTCTTTTTTTGAGGCTGTAGCTCCTGGAACTCATCTGTAGACCAGGCTGGCTTGAACTCACAAGAGATCCGCCTGCCTCTGCCTCCCAAGTGCTAGGATTAAAGGCGTGCGCCATTCTTAACACATAGTCTTAAAGTGTAAAAGATCATCCATAGGAGGCGCAGGAGGCTGGTTTGAGGAAGGATGGCTAGTGTGAAGGGAGGCGTCTCAGATCAGCAGTTCTGGGACCTCTGCAGCGAGCTCCCTCCGGCGGGCAGCCCGCACTGTCAGGGCCTACTGGGAGCTGCTAGTGGAGGCCTCAGGCTTCACCATCTACCAGCTGCTGGACCAAAAGGATTTGGTGCTCTGGACAGTTGTGTGCCAGGTCTCCTCGCAGACGTCTACGGGGACTTGAGCTACAGGAAACAGTGGGACCAGTTTGTGAAAGAACTCTATGAAATGGAGTGTGATGGAAAGGCGGTGGCATACTGGGAAGTGAAGTCCCTTCCCCAGGTCCAACAGAGATTATATCTACATCCGCTGGAGTCGAGACCTGAATGTGGAAGGAAGGAAGGTCCACGTGGTCTTGGCCCAGAGCATCTCTCTGCCTCAGTTTCCTGAGAAGTCTGGGGTGATCTGAGTGAAACAGTATAAGCAGAGCCTGGCGATCGAGAGCAACAGCAAGAAGGGGAGCAAAGCTTTCATGTACTACTTTGATAACCTGGGTGGTCAAATTCCGTCCTGGCTCATTAACTGGGCAGCCAAGAATGGCTTTCCAGACTTTTTGAAAGACACGGCAAAAACCTATCAGATCTACTTCAAGAAAACCTAAGAACAAGAACCGGACCTCTGGCACCCAACAAATGTGGCTTTCGGATACACCACAGCCCACCGATGCTTGGTTTTCCTTTTACCTTTCTGTCTTCAGAACCCTCGTGCCCTCTAGCACACAGTCCTAATCGTGTTTGCCTGTCACCTTGTTCGCCTGCCTGCTTCCCAGTGACCGTGGGCTGGCTGCCTTCTCCCACTACTACGTAGGAGGCCTTCATGTGTTTATTTTTAAGTAGGAAAATGGTCAGTAGGGAGCAGGGGCATTCTATTGTGCAGTTTTAGGAGGGTGGGTGGGTAGGGGAAAGACAACAGATCCTGAGAGTGGCCATTCCTGACAAGCAGGCTCCTTCCTAGAATATGATTTCTTAAAACACAGGAGTGGCTGCTGGAGGTGGCCTTTGTCCCAGCACTGGCCTTATGTACCCCAACACTGGAGACTCAAGCTGATGTTCATTTTCTTTCTTCTTTATTGACTAGGCTAGGATTTGAAGTAAGCAAGTTGGCCCTGTTCCTACTTGTGGAAGATCAGCAGCTGCTTTTCTATCAGACCATTAAGAGAAGCGCCGGAGCCTAGCTAAGCTCATACTGTGATAAGTTCCTTTTCCTGTTGTGGAAATCTAGGTTTGTCTCTTTTCCATAAGCTACTGGAAAATGCTGCTTGTGCCTCTCTAGTTGTGTGTGTGACTGCAAGCCTGAGCCCTCCAGAGCAAAGATGGCTTATGCATAATGCTGGGGAGACTGTCTTTAAGGTAACTTCTAGAATGTTTGGAGATGTTAAAGGGGCAATAATAGTCTACAACCAGGTCAAGTTCAATTTGTGATTGGATGGCCCTTTCCCTTTTTTCTTAAGGATTCTACCTCTTCTACTACCACAAGGACTTTTGGAGCCCTGTTTTATCCTGAGTTTTGGGAGAGAAAGATATTTCATTGCCAAGGCACAGCCTTAAATGATCTCAGGGAAAAATCTTAACTACTCTGTGTGATGATTGCAAGCCTTAATTAATGGATATAGAAATTCAGGATGCAAAGTCAGAGGAAAGGAATGGTTAAAAGGGATTCCTTGTAGTGCTTCTCTGAGGAGAGAGGTGTGCTCTATAACTGATAGATAGAGACTGACTTGGACTTCTGTACAGCTTCTTTCCTGCCTTTTTGTTATTGTAAGAAAATGTTAGTCAGGTCCATTTTGTTTGGACTGATTTGCATTTTGTTTGCTCATGGGCATGAACAGAAAGGGAACTTGGAACTGACTTACGTTTCAAGGCCAGGCATACTGGCTTCAGGTACGTACTGGTACAGGTGCTCAACTGAAGTTTAAGATTCAGCTCTGTTCTCCAATTTATAATTGATACTAATCTGTATTTGGTGACAGGATTGCTGCTAACAGCAGTAAATAGGCTCATACCAAGCAGAAAAAGAAAGATGCATAGAAAGTAATAAAGAAAAAAATAATTTTCAATAGAAAAAAAAAAGATCATCTATACCTCTAAAGACTTTGTCATTTAGTTTACGGAAATCTTTCCTCAGGTTATAAGAGACCTTGCCTCAAAAGCAAACAAACAAACAAACAAACAAATAAATAAATAAATAAATAAATAAGGGACTACAAGGGGAAGGGGGCTAAATATGAGCAAGATGTATGAAATTTGCAAAAAAATCAATAAAATCCAAACAGTTCAGGCATGTGTGTCTGGGTGTCTGGGCGTATGGGAGTATATGTTGCAGCTAGCTCTACTAGGATCCCCGCACAAGCCAAACTAGAAGACCTTTCATCAGCTTCTTCCAGACTCCAGCACCCTCTAATGGCAGAAGCTAAAGCTGAGCAGAAGACATAACCAACTGACAAACTTCCTCAATCAGATTGGCCTATAGGCACATCTGTGGGGCACTGATGTGGGAGGGCCCAGCCCACTGTAGGAGGCACCATCTCTAGACAGATGGGCCTGGGTTGTAGATGAAAGCTAGCTGAACATGAGCCACTAAGGGACCAAGTTCAAGCAGTGGTCCTCCATGGCCTCCAGGTTCCTACCTTGAGTTCCTGCCCTGATTTCCCTCAATGTTGAATAATGACCTGGAAATATAAGCTAAATAAACTCTTTCCTTCCCAAGTTGACTTTGGTCAGAGTGTTTCAACACAGCAATAGATGAGCAAACTAGAGTAATGCATACACATGCATTTTGCTATGTATGTGTATACATATCTTTTTTTTTTTTTTTTTTTTTTTTTTTTTGGTCTTTTCGAGAGACATGGTCTCCCTTTTGTAGCTCTAGGCTGGTCTTGGAAATCACTCTGGTAGGACCACGGATGGGCCCTTGAACTCACAAAGATCCACCGCCTCTGCCTCACCGAGTACTAGGACAAATTAAAAGGCGTGGCGCTATCCCAAAATCGCCTGGGACTCATTTCTTTTCTTTTTACATTGTCTACAATTCTTATTCTATCTTGTAGGTTTCATAAGTGAAACTTTCTTTCACCATTGTATCCCCCAAACAGAACAAAATTAATGTCCTGACTTCTAAGGCACCTCTAAATCTCACTAATATTTGTCTTAAAAATCTATTCCATATTGGTTAGAAGATCAACATTGTTTGTAAGATTCTCTCATGTTGTTATATGTGGCAATAGCTTATTCTAAATTCCATTAGATGGATATTTGGATTGTTCCTAGTTTGAGGCTATTGCAAGTAACATGCTATAGTTTGGATATTGTCTGTCACCAACAGGTTAATGTATTAGAAGCTTGGTTCTCAACATGGCAGTATTAAAACAAAGTGGAGCCGGGCGTGGTGATGCAAGCACTTTAATCCTAGGCAATTGCTTGGAGGCAGAATGCAGGCGGGATTTCTTTGTGAGGGTTTCAGGCCAGCATGTAGAACAGAGTGAGTTCCAGGACCAGCTGGGGCTACAGGGAAAGACCCGTTTGTTCTCAAAAAAAAAAAAAAAAAAAAAAAAAAAAAACAAAAAAAGATTTTTTTTTTTTTAACATAAAAAAAATAAAAAATAAATAAAAACAAAAGGAACCTACAGGAAAATAGGCTCCTAGAAGGTAATTAGGTGATTGTGGGACACTCATAAAGGATTAAGGGTCACACTGAGTGACTTAGTCCCTGTGAGAGTGTTTTTAAGGTGATTATGAAGATTTATTATTTTGGGGAGGGTCTTTTTTAGACAGGGTCCCCTGTTCACCCCAGCTGTCCTGGAAAAACTTCGGATATGGGAGACCCCCCAAGGTGGCACTTTTAGGGACTCACAGGAGATCCCCACAAAACAAACCTCTTGCCTCCCTCAGTGCTGGGAAATTAAAAGGTTGTTGCCACCCACACCTGGCTTTTTTTTTTAAGATTTATTTTTTATTATTTTTTATTTTTTTGGTCTTTTTTTTTTTTTGAGACAGGGTCTCCCTTTAGTTCCAGATGGCCTGGAGCTTGCTATGTAGACCAGGCAGGCCTTGAACTCACAGAGATCTGCATGCCTCTGCCTCCCGAGTGCTGGGATTAAAGGCATGCACCACCCTGCCCAGCTAGATTTATTTATTTATTTATTTGTTTGTTTATTTATTTGTTTGTTTATTTTGGTCTTTTTGAGATAGGGTCTCCCTTTAGTCTCAGCTGGCCTGGAACTCTGTAGACCAGGCTGGCCTTGAACTCACAGAGATCCACCTGCCTCTGCCTCCCAAGTGCTAGGATTAAAGGCATGTGCCACCACACCTGGCTTAGATTTATTCCTTATTTTTTAAATTGTATGTGCAAAGATGCAGGCCACAAGGGCTGGTGAAAATCCTAGCGAACTGGCAGTTACTGGCCCATGGGCCAAGGCAACAGTGTTATGTCCACACACACACATTTCCCCCACTCCTCCCCACACGATTTGTGGTGTGGACATCCCAGTGGGAACAGCAGTAGTAACTCCACGGAACAAGGTAACAGAAGAGACAACAAACTTGCCACTCCACAGCCAACAGAAGCAGGAAGCATCTAGAGTGAGATAGTGGGCAGGCATGCTCAGCAGCTAGCCAACCTGATTTGTTACCTGTTCAGATCTCTGGAGAAGCTTCAGCCCAGAAGGAGAAGTGGTAGTTGGACCTTCTAATACACAACCAAAAGAGAAAACGTGAAACCTAGGCCAGCCAGTCCTTCATAAACAAGAAGAAAACAAAGAAGACATAGAAGAAAACAAGTAAATTAAGCCTTCAATGCAGCAAAGAAATACTTGAATTTCGCATCAGATTACAAGAAAACAAATCCACATGCCCAAAGCACAAGGACAAAACAACATGGGAAAAGCAAATAATAAATCCCCACCAAACTCTATCAGTTCTATAGAAGATTCCAACAATGAGATCTCCCTGGAGGTAACCCAGGGAGGTAACCCAGATCTTAAAAGAACAATCATAGACATACTCAAAGAAATCAAGGAATACAAAGAACAAATCAAGGAACTAAAAGGAAAGAATGACAAACTCCAGAAAGAGCTAGAGGGAGAGAATGACAAACTCTGGAAAGAATTAGGGGAGAGAATGACAAACTCCAGAAGGAAGTGAAAACACTGAAATGAAACAGGAAATGAAATGAAACAGGAAACCAACCAGAGAATCAAGGATCTAGGAGATGAGAATGAAAAGCTCCAGAAAAAAAATTCCAGAAGCAGCTGGAAATACTAAAGAAATCACAGGATGACATGAAAAGGAAATTGAACACTCATCCAATCAACAGGAAAGGATGGGAGAAAGCCTCAGTAACAGATTGGATGAAGCAGAAAATAGAATATCAACACTGGAAGGTAACATAGAAGAATTACAAGGCTCAAGAAAAGAGTATGAAAAATTAAACACACACATACACACACACACACACACACACACACACACAAGAGTGGAACAATCAGGAAATGTAGGACTCTATGAAAAGACCAAACCTCTGCATTGTGGAGATAGAGGAAGGTGAAGAATCCCAAGACAATGGTATTGATCAGACCTTCAACAGAATAATAGAAGAAAATTTCCCCAAACTGAAAAATGACAAACCCATACAAATACAAGAAGCACATAGAACACCAAATAGACAAGATCAAAAAAGGAATACCCCACCATATCATATCATAGTTAAAACACCAGACACCCAAAACAAAGACAAATTACTGAAGGCCACAAGAGAAAAACAAGTTACATATAAAGGAAAACCCATCAGAATTACAGCTGACTTTTCAGTACAAATGATGAAAGCCAGAAGAACTTGGACCAAAGTATTCTCAGTACTAAATGACTACAGATGCCAACCCAGCTTACTATACTCAGTAAAAAATGTCAATTATGGTTGAAGGAGAAAGAAAAATCTTTCATGACATAAACAAGATGAAAGAATTTATGTTCAGGAAACCAACCCTTCAGAAAATACTTGAAACAATTCAAAGGTCAAAGGAAAGGAGCAACTATCCCCAAGCATCTAGAGAGAGTAAGGAATAAAAGTATAATTGCAGAAATACAAACATAGACCAAGAACGCAAACATACAGAGGAGGCAGCACACATCTCTCAATAATAACTTTAAATATTAATGGGCTTAACTCCCCAATAAAAAGACATAGACTGGGAGGATGGATTAGGAAACAGAGCCCATCTATATGCTGGCTACAAGAAACCCATCTCACCCTCAAGTATAGGCACCAAATTAAAGTGAAAGGATGGAAAAAATATTCCAAGCAAGTGGTACCAAAAAACAAGCAGGAGTTGCTATTCTAAATATCAGACAAAATGGACTTCAAAGTAAAACTAATCAGAAGAGAAGAGAGGGCCACTACATCCTTATCAAAGGATCAATTAACCATGAAGATTTCACAATCATGAATATATATGCACCAAACTCCGGTGCACCAAACATTATTAACACAATTCTACAGGACCTCAAGGCACAGATTGAGTCCAGCACACTAATAGTGGTTTGTATTTATGCTGTTAGGTTTTTCTGTTATGGCCTTCAGTATTTTGTCTTTGTTTTGGGCATCTAGTGTTTTAACTATTGTGGGAATATCTTTTCTGATCTTGTCTATTTGGTGTTGTATGTGCTTCTTGTATTTTTATAGGTTTGTCATTTTTTGGTACAAACGATGAAACCCAGAAGAATGGGAACCAAAGTATTTTCAGCAGTAAATGACTATAGATGCCAACCCAGATTACTATACCCAGCAAAAATGTCAATCATAGTTTGTATTTCTGTGTCCCAATATGTGGTCGATTTTGGAGAGTGTTCCATGGGGTGCTGAGTAGGAAGTATATTCTCTGGTGTTTGGGTGGAATATTCAGTAAATATCTGTGAGGTCCATTTGGTGTATTGTATTGTTCAGTTCAGATGTCTCTCTGT
This sequence comes from Rhizomys pruinosus, assembly GCA_009823505.1. Lineage (NCBI taxonomy): Eukaryota > Metazoa > Chordata > Mammalia > Rodentia > Spalacidae > Rhizomys > Rhizomys pruinosus. The sequence goes on from VZQC01001212.1 coordinate 2,327,243, forward strand.
TTATTCTTTGTCCAGTTGACCTATCTAATGGGCTCAGTGGGGGATTTCAATACCCTACCGAGCCCTTTGGACAGGTCAACTGGACAAAGAATAAACAAGAGATATCTGACACCAAATGGACCTCACAGACATCTACCAAATATTCCACCAAATACCAGATAATACATTTTCCTTTTTTTTTTTTTTTTTTTTTTTTTTTTGTCTTTTTTCAAACAAAAAGGGTCTTCCTGAAAGCCCCACTGTCTATGGAACTACACTCTGTAGACCAGGCTGGACCTATTGAACTACAAAGATCTGCCGCCTCTACAACCGCCAACCCGAGTAACTAGGATTAAAGGGCATGGTACCACCACACCGCAAGAATACATTTTCTATCAGCGTCAGGCACCTCAATCCTGAACATCTCCAAAGCAACCACATAATGGGACACAGGAAAAAACCCAACAACAAGAAAGTATTGAAATAAAGGTTCACATGCATTCTATTAGACGACAGTGTGATAAAGCTCAATGTCAGCACCAGGATAAACCCTATTATCTACACAAAGACCACTGGAGACTAATAAACACACTCCTGAATAATAAAAACGTCAAGGAAGAGATAAAGAAATAAAAGTGTTCCTGGGACTAAATGAAAATGACAATACCAACACCACAAAACTATGGATTCTGTAAAAAAGCGTCCTAAAGAGAAATTTTATAGCCCTGTGCCTACATATTTTAAAAAAAAAAAAAAAACTGAAAAGTCACAAGTAATAATCTAACACAACAGAGCTAAAATACTTGAGAGACAAAAACAAATGAAACCCCAACCACGACAGGAAGAAACAACAAAAATCATGCAGAATCAATGAATAGAAAAAAGGAAAAAATACAAAAAAAGAAAAATCAATGAATCCAAAGTTGGTTCTTTGAAAGGGTATACAAAACAGAAAGACGGAACCGCTAGCCCATTAACCAAAAGAAAGAAAGGGCAACTCCAAATCAATAGAATTCGTGATGAAAAGGGGAAGAATCACAACAGACAAGGAAAAAGATCCAGACAGATCTATGGAAGACTCCAAAAATATTCAGTACTAGATTTTGAAAACTAAAAGAAATGGATGAGTATCTAAATCCTGGAAATCAAAAAGCTTATGAAGATTTTGAACAGCTTAACCAGTACCATACATATTTGAGGAAATTGAAAATGTAATAAAAAACCCTCCCGCACTAAAAAAAGCCCCAGGCCCGGCTGTAGGACTGGCCGAGCGGTTTGGATGGAGCGCCGACTGCTCTGACAGAGAACCTGGGTCTGGTTCCCCACGCCGCACATGGCGGCCGAGAAACCGTCTGAACTCCAATTCCAGGAGAACATCTCGTCAAATTCCAAGGGGAATCCGACGCCCTCTTCTACCTCCGCAGCATTGCACGACCACGGGTGCACAAAACTGCAGGCAGACAGTACATTTCATAAACTCAATATAAATAAAAATTTTAAAAAAAAATTAAAAAAAAAAAAGCCCAGGCCCAGAATGTTTTCACAGAAGAATTCTATAAACATTTAAAGAGGCAAGCCTGGTCTACAGAGGGAGTTTCCAGGCCATCTCGGGCTACAGGGAGACCCTGCCTTAAAAGACCAAACATAGTAATAATAAAAATAAAAATAAATAAAGAGGACTTACAACCATTTACTACTACGCAAACTGTTCAGAAGGAACAGAGGGAAATCACTTTCTAGGGCAATAAGGGAAGAAATGGAAGTTAAAGGAGTGCTAAGTGGAAAAGAGGAAGTCCAAGCTATCCCTTTTTGCAGACATAGGATAGTTTTAAAACCTGAGGGTGCTAAAAAACAATTAAGACTGTTCACAGTAAAAGTGGCAGATACGAATTAATCTAAAAAATCAGTAGCCTTTCTTTACACCAACAATAAAGGCGAACCGAAAAGAAGGAATAAGGAGGCCTTCCCACTCACAATAGCCTCGAAAAACAGTAAATACCTAGGAACAAACTAAACAAAAAACAAAAAAAAAAAAAAAAAAAAAAAAAAAAAAAAAAAAAAAAAAAAAAAATGGGATTGGAGAGATGGCCTAGCAAGTTAAGAGCCCCAACGGCTCTTACAGAGGGACACAGGTTCTATCCCCGGCACACCCCACATGGTGTCGAAGGAACCATCCTTGAACTCCGTTCCGGGGGAATCTTGTAGAACCCTCTTCTGACCATCTGCCCTCTTCTGACCGCTCATGGCGGGCAATTGCATGACATGGGTGCACAAACCTACATGCAAAAAAAAAAAAAAGCTTCGATAAAAATTGGCAAAAAAAGTTTTTTAAGCCCAAGCATGGTGGTGCCAGCCTTTAATCCCAGCACTTGGTATGCAGAGGCAGGTGGATCTATCTCTTTGGTAAGTTCAAGCCAAGCATGGTCTACAGAGTGAAGTTCCGGAGCTGGGGCTACAGGGAGCCTCTTGAAAATACCATAATAATAAATAAATAAATAAATAATAAGATTTTTTAAAAGGAAAGAGAGATTAAAGAAAAAGACCATCAAGAAATGGGAAGACCATCCCTACCCATGGATTGGAAAAATTAATATAGCAAAAAAATGTCCCATTCTATCCAGTTAATATCAGTTCAAGCCATCCCCGCAATAACAAAGTCCCCATGAGTTTTCTCCACAGACTTAGGAAAAAAAAATCCGTAAATTCATATAGAACAACAAAGGAAGCCCTCGAAAGCAAAGCAACCTTGAGTGAAAATAGCAATACAGAGGGGATCTCGATACCAGACTTAAATCAGCTACAAGGCTATAGTCATGAAGACAGTTTGGTACTGGCCCAAAAACAAACCTGTTGACCATGGAAAAAAGTGGAAGATCCAACTTGAGCACATACAATTTCAGAACCCTCCATATTTGACAAGGGGGCCAAGAACACTCAATGGAGGAAAGACATCATCTTCACAGCAATGGAGAAATGGCAAGACTGGATCACCACTTGTAGAAGAATAAAATTAAACCTTTCNACATACACACACACACACACACACACACACACACAAGAGTGGAACAATCAGGAAATGTAGGACTCTATGAAAAGACCAAACCTCTGCATTGTGGAGATAGAGGAAGGTGAAGAATCCCAAGACAATGGTATTGATCAGATCTTCAACAGAATAATAGAAGAAAATTTCCCCAAACTGAAAAATGACAAACCCATACAAATACAAGAAGCACATAGAACACCAAATAGACAAGATCAAAAAAGGAATACCCCACCATATCATATCATAGTTAAAACACCAGACACCCAAAACAAAGACAAATTACTGAAGGCCACAAGAGAAAAACAAGTTACATATAAAGGAAAACCCATCAGAATTACAGCTGACTTTTCAGTACAAATGATGAAAGCCAGAAGAACTTGGACCAAAGTATTCTCAGTACTAAATGACTACAGATGCCAACCCAGCTTACTATACTCAGTAAAAAATGTCAATTATGGTTGAAGGAGAAAGAAAAATCTTTCATGACATAAACAAGATGAAAGAATTTATGTTCAGGAAACCAACCCTTCAGAAAATACTTGAAACAATTCAAAGTTCAAAGGAAAGGAGCAACTATCCCCAAGCATCTAGAGAGAGTAAGGAATAAAAGTATAATTGCAGAAATACAAACATAGACCAAGAACGCAAACATACAGAGGAGGCAGCACACATCTCTCAATAATAACTTTAAATATTAATGGGCTTAACTCCCCAATAAAAAGACATAGACTGGGAGGATGGATTAGGAAACAGAGCCCATCTATATGCTGGCTACAAGAAACCCATCTCACCCTCAAGTATAGGCACCAAATTAAAGTGAAAGGATGGAAAAAATATTCCAAGCAAGTGGTACCAAAAAACAAGCAGGAGTTGCTATTCTAAATATCAGACAAAATGGACTTCAAAGTAAAACTAATCAGAAGAGAAGAGAGGGCCACTACATCCTTATCAAAGGATCAATTAACCATGAAGATTTCACAATCATGAATATATATGCACCAAACTCCGGTGCACCAAACATTATTAACACAATTCTACAGGACCTCAAGGCACAGATTGAGTCCAGCACACTAATAGTGGTTTGTATTTATGCTGTTAGGTTTTTCTGTTATGGCCTTCAGTATTTTGTCTTTTTTTTGGGCATCTAGTGTTTTAACTATTGTGGGAATATCTTTTCTGATCTTGTCTATTTGGTGTTGTATGTGCTTCTTGTATTTTTATAGGTTTGTCATTTTTTGGTACAAATGATGAAACCCAGAAGAATGGGAACCAAAGTATTTTCAGCAGTAAATGACTATAGATGCCAACCCAGATTACTATACCCAGCAAAAATGTCAATCATAGTTTGTATTTCTGTGTCCCAATATGTGGTCGATTTTGGAGAGTGTTCCATGGGGTGCTGAGTAGGAAGTATATTCTCTGGTGTTTGGGTGGAATATTCAGTAAATATCTGTGAGGTCCATTTGGTGTATTGTATTGTTCAGTTCAGATGTCTCTCTGTTTATTCTTTGTCCAGTTGACCTATCTAATGGGCTCAGTGGGGGATTTCAATACCCTACCGAGCCCTTTGGACAGGTCAACTGGACAAAGAATAAACAAGAGATATCTGACACCAAATGGACCTCACAGACATCTACCAAATATTCCACCAAATACCAGATAATACATTTTCCTTTTTTTTTTTTTTTTTTTTTTTTTTTTGTCTTTTTTCAAACCAAGTGTCTCCTGAGAGCCAGCTGGTCTATGAACTACACTCTGTAGACCAGGGCTGGGACCTTGAACTCACAAAGGATCCTGCCGCCTCAAAAAAAAAAAAAAACCAACGATAATTTTTTATTTGATTAAAAGGGCATGGTACCACCACACCTGCCAAGAATACATTTTCTATAGTCAGCACCCAATCCGAACATTCTCCAAAAGTCAACCACATAATGGGACACAGAAAAAAAACCCAAACAACAAAAGAAAGATTGAAATAAGGTTCACTGCATTCTATTTGACACAGTGCATGAAAAGCTCAAATTCAGCACCAGGATAATCCCTATTATCTACACAAGACACACTGGAGGACTAAATAAACACACACTCCCTGAATAATAAAAATTCGTCAAGGAAGAAGAAAAGGGACCAATAAAAGTGTTCCGGGGACTAAATGAAAATGACAATACCAACACCACAAAACTATGGGATTCTGTAAATTTTAAAAGCGTCCTCTAAGAGAAAATTTTATAGCCCTGGTGCCTACATTTTAAAAAAAAAAAAAAAACTGAAAAGTCACAAGTAATAATCTAACACTACAGCTAAAAATACTTGAGAGACAAAAACAAATGAACCCCAAACCCAACAGACAGGAAGAAACAACAAAAATCAGAGCAGAAATCAATGAAATAGAAACAAAGAAAACAATACAAAAAAAAAAAATCAATGAATCCAAAAGTTGGTTCTTTGAAAGGGTATACAAAACAGACGGACCTCTAGCCCAGTTAACCAAAAGAAAGAAAGAGCAACTCCAAATCAATAGAATTCGTGATGAAAGGGGAAACATCACAACAGACAATGAAAAGATCCAGACAATCATATGGGAAGACTCCAAAAACCTATTCAGTACTAAATTTGAAAACCTAAAAGAAATGGATGAGTATCTGAAATCCTGGAAATCAAAAAAGCTTAATGAAGAGTTTGACAGCTTAACCAGATCCATAATATTTGAGGAAATTGAAAATGTAATAAAAAACCTCCCAACTAAAAAAAGCCCAGGCCCGGGCTGGAGAGATGGCCTAGCGGTTTGGAGCGCCGACTGCTCTTGCAGAGAACCTGGGTTCGATCCCCAGCGCCCACATGGCGGCCGAGAACCGTCTGAAACTCCAATTCCAGGAGAACTCCAATTCCAGGGGAATCCGACGCCCTCTTCTGACCTCCGCAGCATTGCACGACACGGGTGCACAAACCTGCATGCAGACAGTACATTCATACACATAAAGAAATAAATAAAATTTAAAAAAAAATTTAAAAAAAGCCCAGGCCCAGATGTTTTCACAGAAGAATTCTATAAAACATTTAAAGAGGCAAGCCTGGTCTACAGAGTGAGTTCCAGGCCATCTCGGGCTACAGGGAGACCCTGCCTTAAAAAGACCAAACATAGTAATAATAAAAATAAAAAATAAATAAAGAGGACTTACAACCATTACTACTCAAACTGTTCAGAAGGATACAGAGGGAAATCACTTTCTAGGGCAATAAGGCGAGAAAGGGAAGTTAAAGGAGTACTAATTGGAAAAGAGGAAGTCAAGCTATCCCTTTTTGCAGACAATATGATAGTTTACCTGAGGGATGCTAAAAACACAATTAAGACTTTCAGTAAAGTGGCAGGATACAAAATTAATCTAGAAAAATCAGTAGCCTTTCTTTACACCAACAATAAGCAACCGAAGAAGGAATATAAGGAGGCCTTCCCACTCACAATAGCCTCAAAAACAGTAAAATACCTAGGAACAAACCTAAACAAAGACACCAAAGGTCTCTGCAACAAAAATTTTAAACCTTTGAAAAGGATATTGGGATGGAGAGATGGCCTAGCAGTTAAGAGCCCCAACGGCTCTTACAGAGGACCCAGGTTCGATCCCCAGCACCCACATGGTGGCTGAGAACCATCTTGAACTCCAGTTCCGGGGGAATCTGACACCCTCTTCTGACCTCTGCGGCATTGCATGACATGGGTGCACAAACCTACATGCAGACAGTACATTCATACACATAAAAAATAAATAAGACTTAAGCCAAGCATGGTGGTGCACGCCTTTAATCCCAGCACTTGGGAGGCAGAGGCAGGTGGTTCTTTGTAAGTTCAAGGCCAGCCTGGTCTACAGAGTGAGTTCCAGGACAGCTGGGGCTACAGGGAGACCGTCTTGAAAAGACCATAAATAAATAAATAAATAAATAAATAATAAGATTTTTTAAAAAGGAAAGGAGATTAAAGAAGACATCAGAAGATGGAAAGACCTCCCATACCTCATGGATTGGAAAAATTAATATAGCAAAAAATGTCCATTCTATCCAAATTAATATACAGATTCAATGCAATCCCAATTAAAATCCCCATGAGTTTCTCCACAGACTTGGAAAAAAAAATCCTTAAATTCATATGGAAAAACAAAAGACCTCGAATAGCCAAAGCAACCCTGAGTGAAAAAAGCAATACAGGGGGATCTCTATACCAGACTTCAAATCATACTACAAGGCTATAGTCATAAAAACAGTCTGGTACTAGCACAAAAACAAACCTGTTGACCAATGGAACAAAAGTGAAGATCCAAACTTGAGCACATACAATTTCAGCCACCTCATATTTGACAAGGGGGCCAAGAACACTCAATGGAGGAAAGACAGCATCTTCAGCAAATGGAGATGGCAAAACTGGATCACCACTTGTAGAAGAATAAAATTAAACCCCTTCACCTCTTGCCCTGTACAAAAATCAACTCCAAGTGGATCAAAGATCTCAACATGAAACCTAAACTCTGAAGGTGATAGAAGTAACTTACAAGACATAGGCATAGGAAAGACTTTCTAATCAAACAGCAGCTGCGCAGGAAGTGAGGTAGACAATTGACAGGTGGGACCTCATTAAACTCAAAAGCTTCTGTACAGTGAAAGAAACAATCAGTGAAGTGAAGAGAAAACCCACAGAGTGGGAGGAAACCTTCACCAGTGATACATCTGACAGAATATTAACTTCCAGAATATATAAACTACTCAAAAAACAAAGAAGAAAATAAATTACTCACTCAAAAGATGGAGTAAAGAGCTGAACAGAGACTTCACAAGTGAGGAAATAAAGATGGCAGAGAAACATCTTAAAAGGTGTTCAACATCACTAATAATTAAGGAAATGCAAATTAAAACCACTTTATGATATCATTTCACCATAAGACTGGCTAGGATCAAGAAAACAAGTGATACCAAATACTGGAGAGGTTGTGGGGAAAGGGAAACATTCATCCACTCCTGGTGGGAATGTAAACTCATACACCCATTATGGAAAGCAGTGTGGAGAACCTTAAAAGACTCAAAATGAGCCAACCACCTGACCCAGCCATACCACTCCTGGGTATATACCCACAAGACTCATTCTACCACAGAGATACATGCACATCCATTTTTATTGCAGCACTCTTCACAATAGTGAAAAGCTGGAACCAACCCAAGTACCCCTCAACCAATGAGTGGATAGAGAAAATGTGGTACATGTACACAATGGAGTTCTGTGCAGCGGTAAAGAAAGATGACATCATGAACTTTGCAGATAAATGGATGGAACTAGAAGATATTATGCTAAGTGAAGTAACACAGTCCCAGAAAAACAATGAATTGTATCCCTCAATTGTGGATGCTAGCACCAAGTACCTAGTTGTAAGGCAAACTGAGCAACGTTAATGTTATATTCCTCTTTATCTGAAAGCAACTGTGCTCTTATAATGTGAATCCCTTAACAGGCTCTAGAATTAATGTACCACTTATTTTCAGACTTTGTAATCTTGGTATATGGGTGGAGGGCATGTCTGCATATTTCAGAGTAATATAAAATTAAAAGAGAAAAATGTGAAAAAATAAATTGTGTGTGTGTGTCTGTCTGTCTGTCTACAGTAGGGCATGTATGTGCACATGAGTACAGGTGCCTATGGAGGTTAGAGGACTTGTCCTTGGATCCCGTAGAGCTTAAGTTATAGGAAGTTGTGATCCACCCAATGTAAGTGCTAAGAATTGAACTCAAATCCTCTGAAGAACAATTTATGCTCTTAGCCACTGAGCCATCTCTCCAGCCCCAAGAGCAGGTTGTTTTAAGACAGTGTAACTTGCTTCTCTCTAGATTCTGGCTTCCTGTGTTCACCATGTGATCTTTTTTATACATGTCCTATCACACTATGGTGTAGTCAGAAGGTCTTCAGGGCCAGTAGTTGCTGGTGCCATCATGCACTTGAACCTCCAGAACTACAAGCTAAACAAACCCCTTTTTCCCCCACAAATTATCCTGCCTTTAGTATTTGGTCAGAAAGAAGATAATGCTTCTATGAATACTGTTACATATAGTTTGGGGTACACATATATTCATTATTTATGGGTCAGGGAAGTAATGAAATGAAAACAGAAATGAAATGCTGGGTGTTAATGTAGGTACACATGCAACTTTAGTAAATAATACTAGTTTTCCAAACTGATTATTTAAATTTACAGTTTTAACAGAAGTGTTAGAGCATTCCTCATGCTTTTTATCTCGTTAGTATATGGTATTGCCAGTTTTTTCAATTTTAACCACCCTGTAGGTGTGTAGTAGCAAGATGTGTGATTCTAACTGCGATCTCCTGACTACCATTAGGGTTTGTTAGTCTTATTACTATGCAAGTTTGGTTAGGCTTCTAAATATATCTTTTTTCTGAAAGATAGTCACATACCTTGTACTTTTTCCTATTGAGATATGTGTTGTTGTTATTATTAGTGTGTTTGCATGTGCAGGTACCCATGTGCCACATGTATGTATAGATCAGAGAACAACTTACAGGAACTGGTTCTCTACTTCAACTTTTACAAAGGATCCTTTTGAAGAATTAAATTCAAATCATCAGATTTGGCAAGCCAGTGCTTTTACCCACAGAGCCATCTTGTCAGTTTAGAACATGTTTGTTTGTTTGTTTTTTATTAATTTTATTTATTTCCGTATGTGTATGAATGTACTGTCTGCATGCAAGTCTGTGCACCCGTGTCGTGCGATGCCGCGGAGGCCAGAAGAGGGTCTCGGATTCCCCTGGAACTGGAGTTCTCCTGGAATTGGAGCTTCAGACGGTTCTCAGCCGCCATGTGGGTGCTGGGGATCGAACCCGGGTCCTCTGTAAGAGCGGTCGGTGCTCTTAACTGCTAGGCCATTTCTCCAGCCCCACGTTTTTTATTGATAATTTATAAGAATTCTTTATACATTATTGATAAAGTCTCTTTATCAATTGATGTGCTTCCTCTGTGATTTGTCTTTTTATTTTAGTAATACACAGAACTTTAAATTTTTTCTGGTGTTGAGTTAATCTTTTGTGGAAATCTTAAATTGTCTCCCCAAATCTTGAATTTTTTTTTTTTTTTTTGGTCTTTTTTGTAGCACCAGCTGTCTTGGAACTCACTATGTAGAGCAGACTGGCCTTGTACTCACAGAGACCACCTGCCTCTGCCTCCCAGGTGCTGGGATTAAAGGTGTGCACCACCATGCCCAGCTCTGGTCTGATCCTTTTGTGTAATTTTTTTTTTCTTTTGTTTTGTTTGAGACAGGGTCTCCCTATAGCCCCAACTCATTTGGAACTGTCGATTTAAACTAGGCTGGCCTTGAACTTCCAGAAATCTGCCTGCCTCTGCCTCTGCCTCTGCCTCTGCCTCCCAAGTGCTGGGATTAAAGGAGTCCAACACCACACTCAGCAGTAGAATCTTTTCTTTATTTGACTCATATCTATAATTTCTTGGGTTTAGGGCTAAGATAACATAGTCTCTGCTCTTTTCAGTTTAACATTTTGAGTCATATATTTTCTGATTGTGTATCTCTGAGTGCTAGATACTACATTTGAAGAATTTTTGAAAATAATTGGAAACAGCATTATTTTTTTCCCAAGATTTACTTTTGCTTCCAGCAAGCAGAGTGGACCTACCTAAGACTATCAGTCCCAGAACCCTTAATTCAATTAGAACTTAAGTGATGGGAATTTGAGCTGATCACTACCCAGGGTATACTTCTGTACTCCAAAGAAATCCTGGATTTCCAGAATACCTTTCCTGGTCAAGCCTGGAATACACTTTCTGACTCTCTGGCTATGTGACTGTCAACAATTTTGCTTACTTTTTAGTCTCACTTAGTTTTTTTACTTATTTATTTTTTGGTCTTTTTTTGAGAGAGGGTCTCCATATAGTTCCAACTGGCCTTGAACTCACAGAGATCCACCTCTTTCTGCCTCCCAAGTGCTGGGATTAAAGGCATGTGCCACCACGCCCAGCCTGAATTTGTAATAAAATATGTTCTTGTTTTAATGAACAATGACATAGTAAAAATAAAACAGGGGCATAAAAGATTTCATTTCTATACCCTGATGTCTCCTTGGTCAATTGAGCATCTATGTGAATATATTCTTTTATCTAGGAAATGGTAAATTTGAACCAAATGTTATTCGAGCCTCAAGTTATGTCAGATAAAGCCAAATTCCATTCCAAAGTACCAAGGTGCTAATTACTTTAACCTACGTCTATTTAGACAAGTATTAAACAAGAACAGCTGGATATAAATTTATGAGTATTTTAAGAATATAGTTCACATATACTTTACATTATCAAAATAGTAAGTTGAAACATTTATAACATTTCTAAAATTTTGTAGAATGAAAATCATCAAATAAAAATTTGTACATACTTTGACATCCCATTTCTGTGAAAAGTTTCTTCATCACATCAGGATCTTTATCTTGTGATTGTATTCCACATACAAATATTTTTGAGGTATTATTATTTGTTAAAATGGACATATGGGCAACTGTGTACCATGAGCCTGTATTGACCATTAAGATATCATCATCCATATTTAATAAGGCTTTTACAGAATGGACAGCAAGACTTCGAGATTTGTCCTACAGAGAATAGTATGATTAGAATTTCAAATTCAAATTACAAATTTTAATTCTTTTTTTAATTTTTTTATAATTTTATTTATTCTTGTATGTGTAAGGATGGTTACTGTCGCATGCAAGTCTGTGCAACCCCGCGGTGTGTCGTGCAATGCGCGGAGCTCAGAAGAGGGTGCGATTCCCCGGAGCTGGAGTTTTCCTGGATTGGAGTTACAGACGAGGTGTCTCGGGAGCCGCCATGTGTGTGCTGCGGATCGAACCCGGATCCTCTGCAAAGAGCGTCGGATCGGCGCTCCTTAACGACCGCTCGGAGCAAGTATCTGCAAATTGTCGTATTAGCACCAGCACGGTCCTAAGAGAGAGTTTCACAGAGTTCTCTACGCTAAAAGGATGACTATAAACTGATTTCTTTTTGCTTTAGATAGAGAAAGAAGGCATTTGATCAGAAATATTGTACATTTTAGTACCCAAGGCAATTTTAAAATTAAAGTCAAAAATAAAAGTTAACCAAAGATAACTGAAAAATTGTAAATTATAAATTATTAATTTATCTAATTATTACTAATTGTCATCTTATTTTGTATAGTGAGAAGCATTGCTAAATCTCAAAAAGTAAGATTTATGGATTTTGACTGGCGTAGGCTTATCTTCTTACCCGCTCTTCATTAAACCTATCTCCATTTCTAACAACGCCCTTTTTTTATTATTCCCAATTAACTGTCTACTAATAACTTCCTTTCTATCTCAAATTAAAATTGGGGATCATTCGAAGTCAAGATATAAAAGGAAGACTGGATAGATCAAGAGTTGCTTTAAGAATCGGGTAGTGTAACTCAAGACATCCGAAAATGGAGCCTGAATCCCAGCAGCTCAAGATGAAGACTATGAGGCTGGTGGACACAGCACTCAAAGGAAGCTGAGATGGAGTCTGGTATCTCCAGCTCACTCAAGAGCTGAGAAATGGAGCTGTGATCCCAGCACTCAAGTTTCTAAGATGGAGCTGGTGATCCCAAGACTCAAGACACAGAGATGGAGCAGGTGATCCCGGCTCGGAACTGTTTTGAAGAAAAAAAAAAAAAAATTAAGAGGAAACAACAGCAAGCAAAAAAAGACTTGACCCAAAGTAACTTACTCCAAACATGAACTGTCCTGCCAGGTCAAATGTTAAAAAATAAAAAAAAAAGACTTGAGAAAAGAGATGACAAGGAACAGCAGGAACTTTAACCACGTGTAGGGCAGAATGCATGAGTAGGGGGGTGGGGCATAGATGGGGGGAAGGACATAAACTTGATTAAAAAATATTATATAAATGCAACAAAAGCTCCAATAAAAAATTAAGTGAAAAAAAGAATATGCGGTGATTGGTAGTTTGAACATAGTTGGCAACAGCTTATGAATCCTAATCCTAGCATTTGTGATGAGGCTCAGTGCTGAGAGATAAGCCATGATTTGAAGGCCCCTGATGCAAACGGATAGCGAATCCAAGTGACACTATAATACATAGACAACTATATCAGAAAAAAAAGAAAAATGCATAAAAAGACTCAAAGAATATATTGTGGAGAAGGGATAAACCTTAGAACACTAAAGTGAATCTCAGGCAAGAATTTGAACCCAATGATGTAAAAATGAATTTTATCCTAAAGTTATGAACCATTATTTTTAAATTAATCTTTATTTTAGTTAATTACAACAATTCCTTTATAGTGTTGCATAGTGGCATTGGAGCCCTTATACTGTGGCTAGCACGATCGTGCCATCTACATTATAATGTAGAGGTGAGAAAGCTTTTGATTCCCCCTCGAAATGGAATTATAGATAGTTGTCACCCCCATCAGAGGGGGCAGCTGGATCAACATGGGATCGCCCTACTGAGGCAAGCCAGTTGTTTTAAGCCAACTGAACCATGTTCTCCAGCCCCCGATTGAGTTTATTATTATATATTTATTTTGTTTNTGGAGTTAGTTACAGACGGTTCTCACCACCATTTGTGGGTTTTTGTGGGAGTGGGGGATCGAACCCGGGTTCCTCTGCAAGAGCGGCGTCGGCGCGCTTAACCGCTATAGGCCATCTCTCCAGCCCTACCCAATGTTAATTCTACAAGGATGACTATGAAACTGATTTCTTTTTGCTTTAGATAAGAGAAGGCATTTGACAGAAATATGATACATTTTAGTAAGGCCCTTTGGCATTTAATTAATGTCAACTAAAAGTTCCCAAAGATAAATGAAAAAAACTTGAAAAATGTATTTATAAAAAGCTTATTAATTTAATCTAAATTATAATTGTCATTTAATTTTTGTATAGTGAGAAGGCATTGCTAAAATCTCAAAGTATGATTTATGGATTTTGACTGTCTTAGCTTACCTTCTTACCCTTCATTAAACCCTATTCATTTTCTACTGCCCTTTTTAGTTCCCAATTATACTGTTACTAAACTTCTAGCTTTATCTCAAATTTAGGAACACTTGCGAGGATCATCTGAGAAGATAGGATCACGATAGATTTTTATAAAAGTGAGATGACCTAGGCATGGACTAGATAAGAGTTGCTCTCACTCAAGAATATGGTTGGCTCCATGTGTTAGTATGTCAAGACACAAGCTCGGAGCTTGTAATCCCAGCACTCAAGAGGGAGTCTGAGTGGAGCTGGTGATCCCAGCTCCATTCAAGCATGGGACCGCCTGCATGTGGCGCGTGGGTTGATCTCCGTGAGTGAACTCACATTTTCGAAGAAAAAGAAAATTGAAGAAAAAAGGAAGAAAAAAAAACATAAATTTAATGATTAAAGGAAAAAAGGCACAAACAGCATACACAGAAACCAGGCACTTGGCTCATATTAGCCAGGATATCACACGCCCCACACTGTAACACCCCAAACAGTTTATAACCTTCTGCATCAAAATGTTAAAAGTTAAAACAAAAAAAAAAAAAAAAGACTTGAGAAAAAGATACAAGACAGGACTTAACATGTAAGGCAGAATGCATGAGTAGGGGGTGGGGCATGGATGGGGGAAGGGCATAAACTTGATTAAGAAATATTGTATGAAATGCACAAAAGCTCAATAAAAAATTAAGGAAAAAAAGAATATGGGTGTGGTAGTTGAACATAGTGGCACATGCTTATAATCCTAGCATTTTGGAGGCTCAGGCTGGAGAATAACCATGAGTTTGAGGCCAGCCTGAGCAAGATAGGGAATTCCAGGACACTATATACTAAGACCCTATATCAAGAAAAGAAAATCAAACCAAAGAATATGAGTGTGGAGAAGGGATAAACCTTAGAACACTAAAGTGAATCTCAGGCAAGAATTTGAACCCAATGATGTAAAAATGAATTTATCCTAATTATTTGAACCATTTATTTTTAATCTTTATATTTAGTTTTACCATTCTTGTGTGCATGAGTGCATTGCCTACATGTGTGTAAGCACATCTGTGCCATTCAATGTAGAGGTGAGAAAGCTTTTGATTCCCCCTCGAAATGGAATTATAGATAGTTGTCAGCCACAGAGTGGGAGCTGGGAATCAAACCTGGGTCCCCTGCAAGTGCAGCCAGTGTTTTTAAGCACTGAACCATCTCTCCAGCCCCCTGATTTTGAGTTTTATTTATTTATATTTTATGTGTGTGTTTTGCCTGCAGGTATGTAAGTGCACCATGTGTAAGCAGTGACCACAGAGCCCAGAAGAGGGTATTAGATCCCCCTGGAACTAGAGTTATGGGTAGTTGTTAGCCACTATGTGGGTTTGGGGAATCAAACTCAGGTCCTCTGCAAGAGCAGATAATTGCTCTGCAAGAGCAGGTAGTTGCTCTTAACCACTGAGCAATGTCTCCAGCCCCTGTGACATTTATTTCTCATTGCATCTAAACCACATTATACCTCATATTCTCTTTCTGTATTGATGATAGCTACTATATAACTTTTAGAAATCAAAGTTGTAATACTCTATCAAGGAAGGTATAAGAAAAAATTACAGCTGGGTGTCGTGGTGCACGCCTTTAACCCTAGCACTTGGGAGGCAGAGGCAGGCGGATCTTTGTGAGTTCAAGGCCAGCCTGGTCTACAGAGTGAGTTCCAAGACAGCTGGGGCTACAGGGAGACCCTGTCTCGAAAAGACCAAAAAAAAAAAGGAAAAAAAAGAAAAAGAAAAAATTGCCTTTTCATGTGCAAAGTGACACTTTTATCTTTCCCAGAAATGGAAGGAAAAAAGGTCTCACTGTATCTGCTCTTGAATCCTCTTTTAGGAGGAAAAAGATACAGCTTTTTTTATTAATAGCTGCCAACAATCTATTTATGAACCTGAAGAAAGGAATATATTCTTTTTTAAATAATTTTTTAAAATTTTAATTATTCTCGTATGTGTATGAATGTACTGTCTGCATGTAGGTTTGTGCACCCATGTCGTGCAATGCCATGGAGAGGGCGTCGGATTCCCCTGGAACTGGAGTTAAAGACGGTTCTTAGCCACCATGTGGGTGCTGGGGATCAAACCCGGGCCCTCTGCAAGAGCAGTCGGCGCTCTTAACCGCTAGGCCATCTCTCTAGCCCAGGAATATATTCTTTACAACTTTACATGAAACCTCAAGGTATGAATCAGAATCAGAAAAATAGAAGTACTAATTTTATTAAAGGTCACAAAATTCTCCCTGATCCTTTATTTAAAAATAGTGTTAGGTTTTATTTTTAGGTGGAGGGATTCTTCGGGGAAGTAAGATCACTCAGAATCACAATAAAAGTAGTTTACCTGAAAAATAAGCTTATAATCTTTGAAAAGATCTATATTTATAAGATCTTTTTTAAGATGAGATGGAAATATTACAACATCATAGCAATGCTGGTCCACAGCAAAAACCTTATCCTCAAGATCCAATACAGATTTGACTTTATTATAGCCTTTTCTCTTCAAGACACTATAAACTTCTTCAGTGCTGTAAATATGTAAAATTAGAACAAATAGAATATATTAAAATATATTTAACATTAATGTTTTTGTTCCTGCAACAAAAAATTATCACTGTATATATTGCATCTAATAGAACAATTTTAGCCAAGTTAAAAGATGATTATAAACAGAAAATTTAACATATTTATGTAAATTGGTGATAAGATCTGGAATTAAACTATGACTTAACCATTCCCTAACTGTGGCCTCCACCCTTAGAAAGATATTTATCACAATAGTTTAAAGAACAAATCTTGAAACATTAATAAATAACTGGATTAAAACTCTTACCTTATTTTAAAAGTATTTATCCAAGCATAAAGTGGCAGCGTGGAGGCCCTTTGCTCCTGTTTCCTAACTGTCTCTGGTAGAATGTGGTAAATTGAAAGGGCATCATGTTTTATTCGACATCTTGCCAGTGTGGCAGCCAATTTTGTCTTAAAGCTAGAGACACAAAATCCATTCTTGATGACTACTGCGACAAGACTATCAATTCTCCATAAGAAACATTAAGAAATTATATTCAGAATTTTTATATTCAGAATTTTAAGAAATTTGCCATTCCATTTCAAAAATTTTAAGTCTAAAATTAAAATTTGTCATATTTGAAAATATAAATCTGATAATCCTGAATCATTCTTTTGTGTTTGCTCCCTCTCTATAGTTATAGACTTTTTAAACCTGTATATCATTGCTAGCTGAAAGACAAACATTCAAGGAACAAGTATAGAATTTAGAATCAGATAAATCTGAAGCTGAATCCAGTCCTATCACTTACCAGCTATGAGTTTAGGAATGTTACTTACCTCCTTTCTTGGCCTGGGTTTTCTCATAGTTTCTATGGTTGACTTATCTTATTGTTGTTGTGGTTATTACCAATCATGTGTGCAAAATACTTAGCAGATATCCATTACAATCTGAGTAATATTATCAAGATGGCAGTAGTATATTGTTGATAAGATTTAAAAGATTTCGTTAATGTCTATCAAACCCTGCTCAGTTCTGGATATCCCACATCTCAAAGTTCCAAACAACAGAAAAGAAAAATGTTAGTGTTACTAAGAAGACCCAATACATTTTAGTAAGAGAAAAAGAATTCTCAGTAAGAATCTAACTGAAATAAGCCTTAAATATAACCGAGGAATTAAAGAAGAATGTGGAACAGCCACAAGTACAACCTGAGGTATGCTTAATATATTGCTTTGAGACCCAGCTGCATTGTTTCAAAGAATGACAGGATGCAAAACAAGAATGATAAAATGAGTAGCTCAGGTACGGTTTTAGTACCAACTGCTGGATACTATTTTCTCTTCCTTATGCCTGTAATCTCCCTAGTCTAAATTTCACATTTACTTACCAGAATAACTCACATAAAAATGTTTATTTGGGAATATATATGTAGGTCTGAGAAAGATAATATATGAGCATTTGAGGAGGGAAGGGTTATCAGATGGTAAGCTTATTTGGACTATAGTAAAATTACATGTCTCTTAACGCAAGGCAGGTCTGGAACAGCTCTCAGTAGTATGCAAGTGTCCTGGCAAAGCAAGGCAGAACTATGCAAGCTACTTAAAGGGAAAATTTACCATAAACTTTACCCAGCAATGAATTGTGCAAGCTACGACTGGCCTGGAAGATATGCTTACTTGTGCAATAGTGGCACACATATAAGAGTAACCAACTACTAATTGGAGTTAAGGTCTGCTTAATAAGATGAAGCCCATATCTGACATTGATATCAGGACTAGGAGCCTGAGGCTACACAGCCCGCAGGCCATAGGAGAAAGCCTAATACAAATATTCTGCTAAATAGAGTATTAAACTGATTTCTAGTGCCTTATTGTTATACCCATAGATTAATGCACTTTTCCCACCAATTAATCACTAGAGAAGATTCCTTATACAGCAGATAGTGATTAACAGAGAACCCAAACTAGCCAACATGCAGAGAATAAAAGGGTACAAACTGTTTATCCATGAATAGGATACCTGTATCAAACTTCTGCCTCCCAATGCTCAGGGACCATTGCAGAAGAGCAGATAGAAAAATTATGAGTCAGAATGTAAGACCACAAGGAAACAGTTTTTCAGACAGCTAGTTAGTTACTCATATGAATTCATGGTACTGCTAACAATATGGACAAGTCTCAGGTAAGCTCAAGCCAGACAAAATCCCAACATAAATTTTGGGAAGTGGATAAGAAAACCCCAGCCCTATCTGAGGAACTAATGGCAACTGATGACTGTTGGGAAGGGGAGATTCAGTCTCATTTAAAGATGAGACTCGGGCTGGAGAGATGGCCTAGTGATTAAGAGTGCAGACTGCTCTTACAGAGGACCCGGGTTCGATCCCCAGCACCCACACGGCAGCCCAGAATCGTCTGAAACTCCAATTCCAGGAGAACTCCAGTTCCAGGGGAATCTGAGACCCTCTTCTGACCTCTGCGGCATTGCACGACACGGGTGCACAAACCTACATGCAGACAATACACTCATACACCCTCTTCTGACCTCCGCGGCATTGCACGACACGGGTGCACAGACCTGCATGCAGACAGTACATTTATACACATACAGAAATAAATAAAATTAAAAAAAATTTAAAGATGAGACTCTTAGTAGGTTGACCAGGCTCCAGTGGATGAACCAACACTGAAGGGAACACTATACATGAGAGTATAGAAAATTGGTGGAGAGATAAAAACGGGGTGCAGATGATATAGGAGGGAATCTAAATATGACCAAAATATATTGTATGAAATTCACACATACAGTAAAATTATGTGTCAGTTCTGTCTAAATGACACAGAATTATAGCAAAGAACACTTTATTTTTTTATTTTTTATTAATTTTATTTATTTCCGTATGTGTATGAATGTACTGTCTGCATGCAAGTTTGTGCACCCATGTCGTGCAATGCTGCGGAGGTCAGAAGAGGGTGTTGGATTCCCCTGGAACTGGAGTTCTCCTGGAATTGGAGTCTCAGACGGTTCTCCGCCGCCATGTGGGTGCTGGGGATGGAACCTGGGTCCTCTGCAAGAGCGGTCGGCGCTCTTAACCGCTAGGCCATCTCTCCAGCCCCAGCAAAGAACACTTTAAAACTATGTAGTATATTAATGCATACCAAGAATACATATAAGGATTGTGAGCTACTGTTCTATACTTACATTATAGATATATGATTACAGAATATTCTAGATAAAAATACTACTTCCAGATACCTACTAAGTTCAAGCTTATTGAAATACATATTTTTTAGTACAATTTATGTTATCATAGTTGTACAATTATCTCCTTTACCAGCATTCCTTTTTTTTTATTAATTTTTATTTATTTCTGTATGTGTATGAAGGTACTGTCTGCATGCAAGTCTGTGCACCCGTGT
>VZQC01001212.1:2347729-2362852 GCA_009823505.1 Rhizomys pruinosus
TTTTTTTGGTGTTTTGAGACAGGGTCTCCCTATAGCCCCAGCTGTCCTGGAACTCACTCTGTAGACCAGGCTGGCCTTGAACTCACAAAGATCTAACTGCCTCTGCTTCCCAAGTGCTAGGATTAAAGGCATGCGCCACCATACCCAGAAAGTTACTTAACTTTTCTAAGCCCTAGGAATTAGTAATTACTTTAATAATTAGTACCTAATATACAGACTTGTTGCAAAGAAACCTATGGAAATTTATTTAGAGTCAAGCTAATCAAGAAAATATTATAATTAATATGTTTATTCTTCTTCAACTATTAACTAAATCTTGTGATCAGAATTGGACCTCTAAGGATTAAAAGATAACTTTGACCTGACATAGTAGCATATTCCTATTATCCTAGGACTCGAGAGGCAGAGACAGGATGATCACTGCAAATTAGAGGCCAGCCTGGTATATTTAACAAGTTCCAGGCCAGCCAGTGCTACACAGGGAAACCCCACTCTTCCCCACCCCTGAAAAAGAGTCTGATCTCTAAGTAATTTATAACTTGGAGATCAAACAATACAAGCAATCACACCATAATATGAAAGATGCTATGAGACACATAGAGAAGTAAAAGTATTGGAAGAAATATATTGGAATGAGCCCAAAGGAATTTCTAAGAGAAGATAAGCTTGAGTTAATGATTAAAGGAGGAGTGTGGTGGTTTGCATGAGTGTCCCCCATAGGCTGTAAGTATTCAGACATTTGTCTCCAGTTGGTGGCACTGTTTTTGGAGGTCTTAGAAGGTGTGGCCATGCTGGGGGAAGTGTGTCACTGGGGGCAGGCTTAGTGAGTTGTTTTTTTCTTTTGGTCTTTTCGAGACAGGGTCTTCCTGTAGTCCCAGCTGTCCTAGAACTCACTCTGTAGACCAGGCTGGCCTTGAACTCACAAAGATCCACCTGCCTCTGCCTCCCAAGTGCTAGGATTAAAGGCGTGCGCCACCACGCCCGGCTGAGTTTTAACAAGCATTGTGGTCTGCAGTTGCTCTCTCTGTTTCCTGTGCTCTTTGGGAGATGTGACCCTCGGTTTGCTGCTCCAGATCCAGCCGCCACGCCTCCCGCCACAATGGACTCTAATTCTCTGGAACCGCCAATAGTAAGCTCAAATAAACTCTTCTTTTTATAAGTTCCTTGGTCTGGTGTTTTATCACAGCAACAGAAAAGTGACTAATACAAGGAGCAAGAGTTTTCCAGACCCAAAAGGAGAGAAGAGACACAGACAGAAGGCATAGCACCACAAAGACATAGGTACATTAAACAGAAAAGCCCATTTCCTAAGCAGAGAGTGGTGAAAGACCCAGAGTTCAGATTGCAACAAATCATGCATACCAAGGATAGGATGCTGGAACTTTTTGTGTGCAGGAAATAGAAAGCTATTTAAAGGCAGAGAAGTAACAATGAATTCATTGTATTCTTACTATATATAAACTGCAGGCACTATTTTAAGTTCCAGAAATCAATGGGTTGACAAGGAAGAAGCTGCTCCTGATATATAAAGTTTAGAGTTTGGCAGGAAACAAACTTTTTAAATGTCTTAAGTACTAATGACCAAGAAAGGCATTCCAATGCATTGTAGAATAATGGAAGGTCCCTGCTATTGGGAGCCAAGGAACAGTTCCTAGGAATGAAATGCCAGCTAAGCCATAAGGGATGAATGGAAGCTAGCCAAAAGTAAAGGGGACATGTAAAGATGTGTTACCTGTGGTCCAAGCAGAGATATGCCTCAGAAGTTTTAGACATACAGAGCTTAAAAGATACTCATGGGAGCCAGGTGTAGTGATACATGTCCTTCATCCACACCTTTCATGCCAGTCCTCAGAAGGCAGATCTCTGTGAGATCAAGGCCCACCTGGTCTACATAGAGAGTTCCAAACCAGCTAGGGCTACAGGGAAAGCCTGTTGAGAGAAAGAGAAAGAGAAAGAGAAAGAGAAAGAGAAAGCGAAAGCGAAAGCGAAAGAGAGAGAGAGAGAGAGAGAGAGAGAGAGAGAGAGAGAATAAGAACAAAAGAACAAAAATGGAAACTTGGAGCAAGCCAAGCCTATGTAGTATTTGTAATTCTGGGCCTGGATTATCTCACTCAGTGTAATAGTTTCCAGTCTGTCCATTTTCCTTTAAATTTTATAATTTCAATTTTTTCACAGCTAAATAAAATTCCATTGTGTATGTATACCACAATTTCATTATTCATTCATTAGCTGATATACACCAAGGCTGGTTCCATTTCCTAGCAACTGTCAATAGAGCAACAATGAATATGGATGTGCAAGTATTTTTGTAAGTGGGTTATCAAGTCTCTTGGGAGTAGGCCCTGGAGTGATACGCTGGGTCATTTTGCAGTTCGATTTTTAGCTTTTTGAACCTCCCCATTGATTTCTATAATGACTGCACCAGTTCACACTCTCAGTAACAGTGAATAAGGGGTCCCTTTACCCCACTTTACCAGTGTTTGTTGTCATTTACTTTGATAACAGCCATTCTAACTAGGATGAGATGGAATCTCAAAAGTAGTTTTAATTTAATTTCTCTAATGCCTAGAGATGTTGAATACTTTAAAAAATATTAGCCATTTATATTTCTTCATTTGAGAACTCTCTGTTAAGTGCCAAAGCTCATTTTATGGTTGGGTTATTTGTTTTCTTAATGTTGCTTTTTTTTTAAGTTTTCTGCATGGTCTAAATATTAATCCTCTGTCAGATGTGTATGTAGCAAGGATCATCTCCCATTCTGTAGGCTGCTGCTTCTCTTGATTGACAGTTTCTCTTGGTGTACAGTAGTTTTCTAATTCATGAGGTCCCATTTGTCAATTGTTGCCCTATTTCCTTAGCTATCTGTCTATTTGGAAAGTCCTTACCATGCCTGTATCTTGAGGCGTATTCCCTACTTTTCCCTCTAGCAGTTTCTGGTCTTATGTTGAGATCTTTAATCCACTGAGGGCTTATTTTTGTGAAGGGTGAGAAAGAAGGATGTAGTTTTATTCTTTTACATTGTAGATATCCAATTTCCCCAAAACCATTCTCTCCCCAAATAACTTGCAACTTCTTTCCCTAAGTTGCTTTTCAGAATGACATTAAATAATAGTTTATTTATTTATTTATTTATTTATTTACCATTTCTTTACTTAACAAATCCAACTTTGCTTAAAAAAAATCAAAACAACAGCAACTTATTGCTTACAATTCTTTTCAAAAAATTTTTTAATTAATTTTATTTATTTCTGTATGTGTATGAATGTACTGTCTTCATGCGTCTGTGCACCCATGTTGTGCAATGCTGCGGAGGTCAGAAGAGGGTGTCGGGTTCCCCTGGAACTGGAGTTCTCCTGGAATTGGAGTTTCAGATGGTTCTCAGCTGCCATGTGGGTGCTGGGGATTGAACCTGGGTCCTCTGCAAGAGCGGTTGGCACTCTTAACCGCTAGGCCATCTCTCCAGCCCATATTGCTTACAATTCTAATGGCTGAGAAGATCAACAGTAAGGTATAAACAAATCACATTGCTTTAAAAAATTGTGCTCTTTGATTACATCATCATGTGGTAGAAGAAATCAAGGTAGCTGATTCAATCATCTCTTTTATTCTCCTTTTTTGGTCTTTTTCTGACAGGGTCTCTCTGTAGCCACAGCTAGACCAGGCTGGCCTTAAACTCACAGATATCCGCCTGTCTTGGCCTCCTGGGTGTTGGGATTAAAGGCCTGTGCCACCATTCCCAGCCTCAATTATTTATTTATTTATTTATTTATTTATTATTTATTTTTGTCTTTTTGAGACAAGGTCTTGGAACTCACTATATATACCAGGCTGGCCTTGAAGTCAAAGAAATCTACCTGCCTCTGCTGGGATTAAAGGCATATCCCACCATGCCTGGCTCAATTATCTTTTTTTTTTTTCACATAAATTTATTTATTTTTAACAAATCTAGACCCATGTTCCCGCTCATTCCCCCACCCCACCAGAGCTCGTGCATTCTGCCAAACATGCTTTCCATCTCTTAGTCTTTCTCAATATTTTCCATGGGGAAGTTGACTGTTTTGAGCAGAAGTTCACTGTTTCAGTCAGTTCTTTGATGCAGTATTTTCTGTTGTTGTTGTTGTTTCCAAAATGCATTATGCCCAACTGCTTTGTACAAAAGCTCAGGGGGCCCTACACAAGAAATACTTACAACTGGGTAATTGGCACTAGCATCCACAGATGAGTGATACCATGCATCGTTTGTTTTTCTGGGACTGTGTTACTTCACTCAGCATGATGTCCTCTAGCTCCAGCCATTTTCCTGCAAAGCTCGTGATGTCGTCTTTCTTTACTGCTGCATAGAATTCCATTGTGTAGATGTACCACATTTTCTCTATCCACTCGTCAGTTGAGGGGCATTTAGGTTGGTTCCAGCTCCTTGCTATTGTGAAGAGAGCTGCAATAAACATGGCCGTGCATGTATCTCTGTGGTGGCGTAAGTCTTGAGGGTACATGCCCAGGAGTGGTATGGCTGGGTCGGGTGGCAAGTTCATTCCAAGTCTTCCAAGGGTTCTCCACACTGCTTTCCATAGTGGCTGTACGAGTTTACATTCCCACCAGCAGTGGATGAGTGTTCCCCTTTCCCCACAACCTCTCCAGCACTTGGTATCATTTGTTTTCTTGATCCTAGCCAGTCTTATTGGAGTAAGATGATATCTTAAAGTGGTTTTCATTTGCATTTCCTTAATGATTAGTGATGTTGAGCAGTTCTTGAGGTGTTTCTCAGACATCTCTAATTCCTCGCTTGTGAAGTCTCTGTTCAGTTCTTTGCTCCATCTATTGAGCGGGTCATTTGTTTTCTTTTTTCTTTGTTTTTTGAGTAGTTTATATATTCTGGAAATCAATGCTTTGTCAGATGTATCTGCAGTGAAGGTTTCCTCCCACTCTGTGGGATTTCTCTTCACTTCCTTGATTGTTTCTTTTGATGTACAGAAGCTTTTGAGTTTGATGAGGTCCCATTTGTCAATTGTCGACCTTAATTCTTGTGCAGCTGCTGTCTGATTTAGGAAGTCTTTTCCTACGCCTATGTCTTGTAGTCTGCTGCCAACTTTTTCTTCTATCACCTTCAGAGTTTGGGGTTTCACGTTGAGGTCTTTAATCCATCTGGAGTTGACTTTTGTACAGGGTGAGAGGTAGGGGTTTAATTTCATTCTTCTACAAGTGGTGATCCAGTTTTGCCAACACCACTTGCTGAAGATGCTGTCTTTTCTCCATTGTGGTTTCTTGGCCCCCTTGTCAAATATGAGATGGCTGAAATTGTATGTGCTCAGATTTGGATCTTCGGTTTTGTTCCATTGGTCAACAGGTCTGTTTTTGTGCCAGTACCAGGCTGTTTTTATGACTATAGCCCTGTAGTATAGTTTAAAATCTGGTATAGAGATCCCTCCTGTGTAGCTCTTTTCACTCAGGATTGATTTGGCTATTCGGGGTCTTTTGTTTCTCCAAATGAATTTAAGAACTTTTGTTTCCAAGCCTGTGAAGAAACTCTTGGGGATTTTGATTGGGATTGCATTAAATCTATACAAGAGTTTTGGTAAAATGGACATTTTTACAATGTTAATTTTCCCAATCCATGAGCATGGGAGGTTTTTCCATCTTCTGAGGTCTTCTTCAATTTCTTTCTTTAAGGGTTTAAAATTTTTGTTGTAGAGGTCTTTGGTGTCTTTGGTTAGGTTTGTTCCTAGGTATCTTATTGTTTTTGAGGCTATTGTGAGTGGGAAGGTCTCTTTGAATTCTTTCTCCAGTTGCTTGTTCTTGGTGTAAAGAAAGGCCATTGATTTTCTAAGGTTAATTTTGTATCCTGCCACTTTGCTGAAGCTGTTAATCGTTTCTAGGAGTTTTCTGGTGGAGTTTTTTGCATCTCTTAAGTAAACAATCATATCATCAGCAAATAGGGATAGTTTGACTTCCTCTTTTCCAATTAGTACTCCTTTAATATCCTTTTCTTGCCTTATTGCTCTAGCAAGTGTTTCAAGCACTATATTGAAGAGGAGTGGTGATAGGGGGCAGCCTTGCCGAGTTCCTACCTTTAAAGGGAATGTTTCCGTCATTTCCCCATTTAGGATGATATTGGCTGTGGGTTTCCTGTATATGGCTTTGATTACATTGAGGAATGATCCCTCCAATCCAATTCCTTCTAGGACTTTAAGCATGAAGGGATGCTGGATTTTGTCAAAGGCTTTTTCAGCATCAATTGAGATGATGGTGTGGTTTTTGTCTTTGATTCCATTTATGTGTTTGATGATGTTTATTGATTTTCGTATGTTGAACCATCCCTGCATCTCTGGTATGAATCCAACTTGGTCATGATGGATGATCTTCTTGATGTGGGTCTGTATGCGATTTGCCAGTATTCTATTTAGAATTAAATAATAGTTTTTTAATCCCAGCACTCAGAGGCAGCCGGATCACTGTGAGTTCAAGGCCAGCCTGGTCTACATAGCAAGTTCCAGGACAGCTGGAGCTACAGGGGGACCCTGTCTCAAAAAGACAAAAAAAAAAGTTTAAAAAACTAGAAGGAATGATCCTCAAATGATCTCACTGGCTTGCCTCTGGAAATGGGACGTACCTTCCTATACATGAAATGCTGTTTTCCTAGACAGGGTACAAGCAGTTCTAAGCTAAACACCTATAAATCCAAATGGACTTTATTGAATATTTTTTTTTAATTTTTATTTATTTCGGTATGTGTATCAATGTACTGTCTGCATGCAGGTTTGTGCACCTGTGTCGTGAAATGCCGCGGAGGTCAGAAGAGGGTCTCGGATTCCCCTGGAACTGGAGTTCTCCTGGAATTGGGAGTTTCAGACGGCTCTCGGCCGCCATGTGGGTGCTGGGGATCGAACCCGGGTCCTCTGTAAGAGCGGCCGGCGCTCTTAACCGCTAGGCCATCTCTCCAGCCCCAGACTTTATTGAATATTAATTGCACCAGGTTTTTCCTTATCTTAGGGTGTTTGTGGCATAAGTCCAAAGATGACATGACATCTTTGCCCCAAAGTCCTACATATTTTAAAGAAAACTTACAGCTATTACCGTGCCCATACACAAATGCACACATGCATGTTATTGCATGGGCAGCTAAGAATTCTTGTTTTGTTTGGTACGTAACCTGGTTATCAACTTAGACAGTGACTCCCATGTTCATGGAAATTATTTGTAGTCTTGTACTACATATGACATGGTGACAGTAATGTGTAGCTCCTTAGGAAGCCAGCTTTCCAGAAGATCCTTATAAGGGCTACCCTCTCATCATAGATGGCTTGGTGGTAAAGTCAAAGTGGCAAGACTTAAAATAGTACTTTTTAAAGATATCCAGTGTTTAACTATAACTCATTAACAGTGATGGCTGATGTGTCACAAACATGAATGTAATAATGATGCCCATGTTCTCTACACTCTATACACTCTCTAAAGCGTGTATTTCCTAAGGTACCTCTGATCTCCACTAATTTCCTTTTACCTGAATTATGTTTTAACCTTAAATCAAATTACACACTTGAATGACTCTCTTTTTAAGCACCATTTTTATTTATTTATTTTTTGGTATTTTTTAATTGAAGCCCTGTGCATTTTATATAAGATTACATTATAAATCAAATCTAGACCCATTATCCCCTCCCTACCCCCCACCCCACCAGAGCTCATGCATTTTGTCAAACATGTTTTTCATCTTTTTCTGTCTCTCTCAAAATTCTTAATGCAGATGTTTACTGTTTCTAGCAGAAGTTCACCGTTTCAGTCAGTTTTAAGCACCATTTTTAAAAGAGGCCATGTGTTCTCCATTATGTGTTTTTAGTCTTTGTAAAAACAAACAAACAAACAAAAACCTAGGTGGCTACAGTTGCATGGATGCATGGACTTAAATTTGGGTCCTCTCTCCTATTCCACTGCTCTACTGTGTTGTGCCAGTACTATACTGTTTTTTATTACTGTGACTCTGTGACATATTTGAAATAAGTTATAGTGAAAGCTCCATCAGTATTCTTTTTGCTCAGGATTGTCTTTGCTATCCATTCTTTTATGTTTCTATATAAATTTCAAGATTTTCTATTTTCCTGAAGAAAGCTACTGGAATTTTGATTGAGATTCCATTTAATTTATAGATTGCTTTTGATAGGGTGGCAATTTTACAGTACTATCTTCCAATTTCACAATACTGTCTTCCAAACCATGAACATGGGAGGTCTTCCTATGTTCATGGTGTCTTTCATTAATTTCTTCAGTATCTTAAAGTTTTCCTTGCAGAAGACTTTCGCTTTCTTGGCTAGATTTATTCTGAGGTAATATTTATTTATTTATTTATTTATTTTTGTCTTTTTTGAGATAGAGTCTCCCTGGAGACCCAGCTGTCCTGGAACTCACTCTGTAGACCAGGCTGGCCTTGAACGCACAGAGATCCACCTGTCTCTGCCTCCCAAGTGCTAGGATTAAAGGCATGTACCACCATGTCCGGCCTCAAGGT
The DNA here is from genome assembly GCA_009823505.1 of Rhizomys pruinosus. Classification (NCBI taxonomy): domain Eukaryota; kingdom Metazoa; phylum Chordata; class Mammalia; order Rodentia; family Spalacidae; genus Rhizomys; species Rhizomys pruinosus. The sequence continues at coordinate 2,356,230 of VZQC01001212.1, forward strand.
AATTTTTATAAGGCTATCATAAGGAACTGCTAAATGAAAAGCTGAAAGGAGCCAAGGGCTCCCACCCTTCCCCCCTGCCAAAAAAAAAAAAAAAAAAAAAAAAAAAGAACCCAAGAGATCCTGGAGGACCAGATCCTCAACTGACCTCAAGAAAACAAAAACCTTGCTTAATCTGGGCTAACCGTGTGACCTCAAGCATCCAAAAGGAAAGTAAAACCAGAAATAATCAGTAAGGCCAGAGAAATTGTACTTCAGATATAAAACTTGAGTTCTTTTTCTTTGTTCATATAATCATTGTTTTTTTCATTTTTATTTTATGTATTTTGCATGCATGTATGTAACTGCACCCATGTTGTACAAAGTGCATGGAGGCCAGAAGAGTTGTCAGATCTCCTGCAACTGGAGTTATAGATGGTTGTGAGCTGCCATGTGGGAAGTCAAGCCTAGGTCCCCTGGAGGAGCAGGCAGTGCTTTCAACTGCTGTTCCATCTCTCTAGCCCTATAAACAGTGTCTTATCTATTACCTATTACATGGAGAGTTTCTTTTCTGGTCCTATTTGGTGTTTTGTATGTCTCTTGTCTCTGGATGAGATCTTTTTACCTAGATTTGGGTAATTTTCCTTTTTTCATATATGCGGTGTGTGTGTGTGTGTGTGTGTGTGTGTGTGTGTGTGTGTGTGTGTGTGTTACACTGGTAGGGATGAACCTGTGTGGGTACACACACATGTATCAGAGGTTGACATCAGGTGTATTCCTCAGTCACTCTCACTTTGTTTACTGAGGCAGGGTCTCTTCTCAAAGCCAGAGCACACTGGTCTAGCTAGCCAACTTGCTTCAGGATCCCCTGTCTCTGCCTCCTGAGTGCTGAGATTATAGATGTGAAGAGGAAAACTAAAATTGGGGGGGGGCACTAAATTATAACTGAGAAAAAAACAAAGCAGGAAACTTGAGAAGCCAGCTCTCCTGCTGGCTTAAGACAACAAGTTCCACTTTATCCAAGATAACCAGTCCCCTTGTTTGCTTGGGAAAACAAGTGTATGTTTAATCTTTTGCTTTTGTAAACATGCTTTCTCCTTGGAATTCAAACAATTTGGTCCCGCATCCCTCTTTATGATCCTTGGGGTAGAGACTCCTGTGAATGGTCAGAGGCAAAGTAGACCCCCCCATGCATGCTCCCCCTCAGGTAGGCTAGAAGGCACCAGACACCAGTGCCTACCAATGCCTACATGGGTTTGGAATGATGTTAAATTACCTGTAAATATTGTGAAGAACATATTACCTGGGCTCAGCCTTTGAAGATTACTCCCCTGGGCCTGATGCCAGCAGAATCAGAAATAAAAGCTGAGACTTCCCACCTTGTCCTGGAATATCTGATCTGAAAGTAGCAGTTCCTGTGGTAGGTGGCCACTGTCCCGCGTATCTCAACTCTTGTCCTCATACTATGCAGTAAGCACTTTATCCACTGAGCCATCTTCCCAGCCCAGGAAATTTTCTTTGATTTTATTGAAAACATTTTTTATGCATTTAGGTTGAAACTTTTCTCCTTCTATGTCCAAAATTCATAGATTTATGTTTTCATTGTGTCCCAAAGATTTTCTATGTTCCACTCATAGTTTTTAAAAACTTATCACAGACCTTAACTATATGCTCCAATTTCTCTACCTGGTCTTCCAGCCCTAATATACTCTATATGATTAAGTGAGGCTTCCCACTTAACTTTTTTTGAGTTACTGAATTTTTCATTTCCACCAGGATGTCAGGGTTTTTTTTCTCTTTGGTGCTCTCTTTGTTAGATTCCATTTTCATAGCCTGAATTTAATTTCTTAATTCATCTAGCTGTTTGTGTTCTCTTGGAGTTCATTTAGGAGTTTGTGTCCTTTTTTTTTTAATTCTTTGAACATACAGATAATCATTATTTTGTTTTCTTTGTCTAGACTTTCATCTAAGTCACTCTTATTGGGGGACACTATGGGTGGGATTGGTAATTTTTGGAGGAGATGTGTTGTCTTAGTTTTTCAAGTTTCCTATGTTTTTGCATTGAAATTTGCTCATCTGGTATTATATTGTTGGTTAATAGGTGGGAATCTTTTTTTAATTCAAGTCCTCTTTATTCTTTCAATTGAGGCATCTGCAGTGTTTCTGAGACTAGTTGTAGTAGGGTTGAGATGGTGTTTTCCTCTGTTTGATTGGTGTACAAAGCACCTGGCTCTGTCCTCAGTCCTCTCCTGAGAGTTAAATACCTTCTGCAACTATAATCATTATCCAGCAGTAAGCCCACTGTGGAAATAGAGTACCAATTATTTGTATCAATTATTTTAAAAAGTAAAGGGACAGGGCTGGAAAGATAGCCTAGCGGTTAAGAGCACCGACTGCTCTTGCAGAGGACCCGGGATCGATCCCCAGCACCCACATGGCGGCTAAGAACCATCTGTAACTCCAATTCCAGGAGAACTCCAGTTCCAGGGGAATCCAAGACCCTCTTCTGACCTCTGAGGCATTGCACGACATGGGTGCACAGACCTACATGCAGACAGTACATTCATACACATACAAAAATAAATAAAATAAAAAAATGTAAAGGGACAATGACAGTACTGGACATGCTAAGTTATTACGGGTATGAGTGGAAAGAAAAAGAAGTAATCGTAGTGGGACTAGTGATCAGTACTGGGTTGCAAGTAGGAAAAAAGTATGTGTGTGTGTGTGTGTGTGTGTGTGTGTGTGTGTGTGTGTTTTGGTTAAAGGTAGACTCAAAATATAGGGGTAAAGATATATACTCACTTAACATAGTTTCATCTTTCAGGAAGCTGAGTTAAAGAAACCCTGTAAAACGGGCCAGCCTATGTTCTTTGGAAGGAAAAGGGAAAAGGAAAGGGTATAGAGAAAGGAAAAAAAGAGAGATAGAAACAATATAAGGTATGAACAGTGGGAACTTCTGGCCTGCCACATGACCTTTGGTATTTATATAAACAAAGAGTATAGGCAGTAGCTAGAGTAGAAAACAAGAGCTGGGTGGAGATACAGGATATTGATACTGACTGGTTTGATTACTGGATTTCATCTCACCATTGGGGAATTCCTCCTTATTGCTCTCTCCTCCTCTGCGCTGATTTTCCCCTGTCAAATTCTTTCTTTGGCTATTCCAAGAACCAAACCTGTGCTATGTTCACTCATGGGATTAATTGGCTCTGTTCCAGAAGCTGATGATAGCTGAGATGATCCTGCTCAGCTGCCATTGCCGCAGTTAGGCCAGGTGGGCTGGATGTGGCAGTTGGAGAACCGTTTGCAGGTTGTACATCTTTCCAGCTGTCCTGAGTTCCCTACTGGAGTGTTGAGGGAAGACCAGAGGTGATAGTCACTGGATAAGCTCTCTCAGTGATGTGGCTTCTGTAGATTTCCTGAAGAGGTCTATAGGGCTGGTCTACCCGTGTCCACAACAACAGCAGCCATGGTTACAGTGGCATCTACAGGTCTGATTATGTGAGAAGTACATTGGGGTGATAAGCAAAGGGATCATGGAGACAAGAGAAGCAACAGGCAGAGTGATAAAATAATCCTGCTCTTTGTTTCCCTAACTTAAAAGCACAATTGAGCTTCTAAGTTTCCATCTTACCCAGAAATTATTTTTTTGTGATGACTAGAACATAACTTTATATTTTAACCCAGAAATTCTAAACTGAACATGTTCTTATTGCCTAAAGATAATCTTCTGCTTGAAAAACATAAAATCAGACACTGTACAGATAAGTGTTTCTTTCCGATTCTTCACTAGGGAAGTTAAATGGGTAAAGAGGTTTCAAAGAACAGCCAGAGAGACCATAAAAGGAAAAACTCACTTGGAAAAAAAAAGTGTTTAAGGAAAACTTTGGTAAACGAAACGCTCTGGAGGATGATGGGCAATGAGAAAATTGGGAGAGATAAGCAAAAGAACATATCTGAACAAATGTGATTTATCTGAATGGTTGGTTTAATATTCACAAATCATTCAATGTATATTACCCACTTAAAGAAAAATGTCACTGTTGCCTTCTAAAACCCTGATCTGTTTCTTAACTAGGCAAACTGTCATTTTCTACTTCCTGTATCACATTGAGGAAAGTTCCTTGCGGCATAAGGCCAAGACTGTTCTAAAGCTTCACTCATTTGTTTTTGTACTCTTAGGGATCACATTTCAGTGCCATTTCAAGTATAACATCTAGAACTTTTGCTTCATGTATTTTATCCAGTTTCTAAATCTTATCCATGATACTCTATCATGGAAAAGTGTGATGGTGCATACCTTTAGTCTCAGCATTTGGGAGGAAGAGACAGAAGGATCTCTGTGAGATCAAGGCCAGCCTGGTCTCTATAGCAAGTTCCAGGACAGCTAGGGCTTCAAAGAAACCCTATGGCAAAAAAGACAACAACAAAAAAAGACACTCTGTCATGACAATATAATTAAATTTTTTAAAAAATCACTCTAGCCCAGCAGGATGGTACATACCTGTAATCCCAACATTTGGGAGGTGGTGGCAAGAGGATCATGAGTTCAAGGCCAGCTTCACTACATAACAGGTTCATGGCCTTTTATGCTAGAGGAGACTTTGTTTCAAAAACAAACAAACCATCATTCTACTTGCCTGTGGAATGGATCATGGGAAAGTAAGAATTATATGCAGGGAACCCAATGCTTCTAGCTACAGTGATTGTAATTCCCTAGGAACAAAAGTGTCTACCCTCAAACCATGTAAGATCTAAAGAGATTAGCTTCTAGCAGTTGGTTGTCCTTCACAATTTCTCTCCATTAGGGTTTTGGTCCAAGAAAATATCAGACAGACCCACACTGTACCAATTGGTATCTGGCAGGAATTGAGAACTAGGTTTTAGAGACAATAAGTTCACCTAAAATAGAAATGAGCCATGCAACTCTACCATATAAACTTGGGTACTGGGGTACAACAACACCCACATGGGCCAGAGAAGTAGAGAAAACAGATGTGCAGAGGAGAAATTAAAACAGATACGAAGAGAGAAGCAACAAAAGGTAAACAGTTCAAGAAGCCAAGAAGTAAAGACCTACCTACCATCTTTCCAGTTCCTGATTCTATTCTCTTCCAAAGTCCTTGAGTTGTATGAGAACTCCCAGTTACCTTTATAACAACATTTTGTATTCTTGTTCAACTAACCGAAGAGAGCTTCTTGAAAGCTAAGACTTATAATTAAAATACTGTGGTTTAGGGGCTGGAGTGATGGCTCAGCAGTTAAGAGAGCTTTCTGTTCTTGAAAAGAACCCAGGTTCAGTTCCAGCAATCATGTGGTGGCTTACAACTGCCTGTAACTCCAGTTCCAGGGGATCCAATGCCCTCCTCTGTCCTCTGTGGACTCCTGCACACACATGGTGCATATAAAGTCACACAGGTTTACACACAAAAATCAAGACATAAATTAAAATTTAATAAATACTTTGGTCTGGGACTGGAGAAATAGCTCAATAGTTAAGAGAACATACTGCTGTCCCAGAGGACCCGACTTCAATTCCCAGAACTCACTTCAAGTAGCACGTGACCACCTATAACTCCAGCTCCAGGGAGATCTGATTCCTCTGGCCTTTATAGGAGGCATTCATATCCATATACCCACACACAGACCCATAAATATATGCATAACTTAAAATAATAAATCTTTAAAAAATACTGTAGCTTTGCTAGGCACTTTAGTACATTTACAATTTTAGTACTTGGAGGTTGAGGTAGGAGGATCACTTGAGCTAAGGAGTTTGAAGCCAAATAAGCAAGATATTAAGGCTCCCATAGTATTTTTGTTGTAATAGCTTACCTTTATACATGTATTTTCCCTTATTCTCTTCATTTCAATGATTAAATACAGGCATTTCATCAAAAGCATATTGTGAACTGAGGATAATAATGAATTCATGAAGTAATTTGGGGATGAGGACTGCACTGTATGAACCATCATGGGTCTATTTAGCTCAGGCTGGCTTGGCACACACACACTTCCTGTCTCAGTCTCTCAACTTCTGTGATTACAGGCATGCACCATCAGGCCTGTTCATATAAACCTGGTGTTACATACATGCAGGCAAAACACAGAGAAAAATAATTTTTTTTTAAAAAAAGATGGCCGTGAAAATTTAATTCCTGAAAAATCAAATAGAAACACTAAAGAAATCACGCACAAAAACCCACATGAGAACTGCCCCATACATGTTGTTCCACCCTTTTCTGTGCCTATCCTGGATACTGAACTCTGGGAAGCAGGTGACCTAACACTGATATGGATTGTGAGGTGTTTTTTTTTTTTTTAAAGGTAAAAAGGAGCTGGATTCTTACTCATCTGGCACAAAAGTACATACATCTGGTTGCCTGTACTCTCCTCCATCTCACATCTCATGGCTATGATTGACATAGGCATCACTATGTCATATCCTTAATCTACCAGAATACCTCAACCACGCTGATAAAAAGTACTAACATGCCAGGCATGGTGGCGCACGCCTTTAATCCCAGCACTCGGGAAGCAGAGGCAGGCAGATCTCTGTGAGTTCAAGGCCAGCCTGGCCTACATAGCGAGCTCCAGGCCAACTGGGACTAAGTGGAGACCCTGTCTCAAAAAGGCAAAAAAAA
>VZQC01001212.1:2362863-2397800 GCA_009823505.1 Rhizomys pruinosus
AAAAAAAAAAAAAAAAAAAAAAAAAGCGTTAACATATAAATGGTTAAAGTACAATCCCTAGATTCTGAATCCCTGAGGATTCAGGGATTAGATAGATTGTGGCATTAGATAGATTCCTTTAACCTATCTGCTCCTCATTTTTTTCAAGTATAAAATTATAGATTTTTTACAGTAACCAGCTCAAAAGGCTGTTATATAAAGAACTTCTTAGAACACTGTTGAGACATCAAAAATTCAATAAAGCTATGATTACTATTCTATCATGTAAAATTTCTGGTCTCAGCTTTTAATAATTTAAATGAAATGGCTTCAATCTTCCCTAAGTATAAAAACAGATATATTGACAACTGGTTCATATTCTTTCTACAAAGTTGTTATTGCTATATTAAAGTTCAACAATATAATATGATAACAAATAATATAACAAAAGCTGCAACAGGACCAGCAAAATGACTCAGTGGGTAAAAACACTTGCTATGCAAACCTGACAACCTAAGTTTGCTCCCCAAATCCCACCAAGGAAGGAGAGAACCAACTCCTGAAAGTTGTTCTCTGACCTCACATTGAGTGCCCACACTCACACACATACATCATACCCATAGAAATAATATAAAATAAAATTTAAAAAGCTATAACTAGCACTGCTTACTCTATTTGGTGCTTCTAAAACAAAATATCAGAGACTGAATTGCTTATAAAGAACAGGCTTATTTCTGGCTAGAAATCCAAAGATGATGGCTATGGCAGAAGGGAAGGATCTAAGAGAATAAACTCGTGTGTGTGTGTGTGTGTGTGTGTGTGCGTGTGTGCACGCATGTGTGTACATGAGTACAAGTGCATGTATCAGGGATTGAACACAAGACCTTTGGCATACTAAGCCCGAACTCTACTACTGAGCTACTTCTCCAGCTGTGTAATTTTTGATAATGGTATTTTCCAAGTGTGGTGACACAAACCTATAATCACAGCACTTGTGCGAAGGAGGCAGAAGGATCACAAATTTTAATAAATCATTGACTAAATAAGGAGGTCAAGGCCAGCCTAAGCTACATGAGATTCCATCTCAAAAGGGGGAAAAAAAAAGAAGTAGGGCTAAGGAAATGCCTGAGTAAAATGCTTGCTATATAAACACTGAGGACCTGAGTTTGAATCCACATAAAAAGCCAGGTAAAGTATCCCGCCCCTGTAATTCTAACACTCAGCCAGTAGAGACAGGAGGATTGCTGGGGCTTGCTAGACGGCCAGTTTAACTACAGCAGTGAACTCCAGATTGAGTGAGAGACCATGTCTCTAAAAATACAGTAGAGTGATTGAGGAAGACATCTGACATCAAACTCTGGCCTTCATACATGTACTTGTGCACACATATCTGAGCATACACATGTAAAAACTCACACTCACATATATAAACATATATATGTATATACCACACAAACAAAAGAGTAATAGTAGCATTAATATAATCAAAAAGACAAAGCCATCATGCCTAATGCATCTCTCACTAGGCTCCACCTCCCAACACTGTCACACTGAGAATTAACTTTTCAACATCTAAATTCTGGGCACACAGTCTAGCCATAGCACATTTAGTACACAGTATTATTTATCATGCATAGACTATTTACTGTGTGTCTGATTCTACCCCAAGCATGAATTTGTATGCTAGTTTTATTAACTAATACCCTTTGAGATAGGTATTTTTTAAATTATTTTTATTTATTTATGTGTATGAGTGTACTGTCTGCGTGTAGGTTTGTGCACCTGTGCTGTGCAATGCCTCGGAGGTCAGAAGAGGGTGTCAGATTCCCCTGGAACTGGAGTTAAAGACGGTTCTCAGCTGCCATGTGGGTGCTGGGGATTGAACCTGGGTCCTCTGCAAGAGCAGTCGGCGCTCTTAACTGCTAGGCCATCTCTCCAGCCCCAAGATAGGTATTATTTATTATCCTCATGGTAGTCTCTTGCTGATATTTAGGATAAATAAATTTAAGACATATTACTTTGTTTTGTGTTTTTTTGGTTTTTTTTTTTTTTTGGTCTTTTCGAGACGGGGTCTCCCTGTAGCTCCAGCTGTCCTGGAACTCACTCTGTAGACCAGGCTGGCCTTGAACTCATAAAGATCCGCCTGCCTCTGCCTCCCAAGTGCTAGGATTAAAGGTGTGCGCCACCACGCCTGGCTACTTTGTTTTTAAATAAATAGATTTTTTTCCAATTTGGCAAAATAACGAATATATGTGTAGTGATGGAATTTTCTCATTTGTTATATATTAAATTTGTTTAAAGGCTTGTATAACTAAGGAAACAAAAATAACTTTCAAATGAAGTTTAGCTTATTACATAATAAAATTATTGTGAATTTGTAATGATTTCCCCTATGTTTATTATGTTGTTTATTTATTTATTTATTTTTTAGGCCTGCATGTATGCAAGTACACTCATGTGTGCAATGCCCCTGGGGGTCAGAAGAGGGTGTCAGATACCCTAGAACTGGAGTTACAGATGGTTGTGAGCTACCATGTTGGTGCTGGGAACTGAATCTGGGTCTTCTGCAATAGTTGGTGCTCTTCATTACTAAGCCTTCTCTCCATCCCCACAATTCAATGTTTTAAAACAATTTGATCTTAAATTAGATAGTGTAGTTAAGACTGTTTGCAAAGAAACTCAAGACACTTATGAACTTTTACATTTTTCCATGAGATTCCATCTCAAAAGAATTGTAAGTCACAGATATATAGAAGTTATACTACATAAAATTTTGCAAATGAAAATGTGAATGTTGATTTCATGTGAATATCCTTTCCTTTTTTCTTTTTTTTTTTTTTGGTCTTTTTGAGACAGGGTCTCCCTGTAGCTCTGGCTGTCCTGGAACTCACAGAGATCCGCCTGCCTCTGCCTCCCAAGTGCCAGGATTAAAGGCATACACCACCACCCCCAGCTGTGAATATCCTTTTCACTTGTATAGTTACCTGTTAAGAAGGTTCTCTACTTCTTGAACTTCTGATATGGTCTCTTCATTATCAGGAAGGGCACGAGGTTGAAATTTTCTATCTTGAAAATCATATAGTATCACAATAATAAGACTGTTTAGATGATCTGGCTACCAAGGGGAAACACACATAAAGAAAACTAATAAAGGAAATGAATAAAGAAACAATAGCTAAGGGACTAGAGATATAACTCACTGGCAAAATGCTTGCCTAGCATACATGAGGCCTTGGGTTTGATCCCTAGTACGCACATATGTGTACACACACATGGAGAGAATAATAGTAATATTTTTACATTCCATTATTTTTCATTACAGAACAAGAACATGATAAATTGTACACAGTATGGTTAGATTTAGAAATAGGGAAGATCTTCAAAATAGAGGAAAATCTAGTTTAAAGAAAAACTACTCAAAAAGACAGTGTAGGTATGAATACAAATGACAGTGCCAGGATCAGAATACAGGGCAAGCATTTTAACTAAGAAAGAACCTATATTCTGAAAAGGTCTCAGTTTTAGACAAGCTATTATTTAAGTCTGAAGTACTTTTTAAAAAATTTTATTTATTATTTTCTATGTGTATGAATGTACTGTCTGCATGTAGGTTTGTGCACCCGTGTCATGCAATGCCGCGGAGGTCAGAAGAAGGTTTTGGATTCCCCTGGAACTGGAGTTCTCCTGGAACTGGAGTTACAGATGGTTCTTAGCCACCATATGGGTGCTGGGGATGGAACCCAGGTCCTCTGCAAGAGCAGTCGGCGCTCTTAACTGATAGGCTATCTCCCCAGCCCCCTGAAGTACTTTTTAATACTTTTCAAAAAGTAATCACAAGAAAAACCAATTCTAACAGTTGTCTACTTACTATTGTGGTACTCGGGAAGATACCGCTGTCTATTAATATAGTTTCCAAAATATCTTGATCTGGAAGACAAAGGAAAAGCTTTTTACCAAAATATGAGATCTGAAAATAAAAATCTCAGGATTAAATATACTTTAAATGATGCTGTAAAAAAACTTACACCTCTAAAATATACCTCAGTTCTTAACAAAGATATAGATTACAATATCATGATGAAATATTTATAATCATCATGGCTCATAGAATCATAGTAAAAGCATTATGTGAATAATCAAAGTAGGCATAAAGTAATTCTAGCCTTTATGACCATCCAAGAAATTAAAGAGGATATAATTAATATTGTTAAACATCCCTTCTCTTCATCTTTAGTATTGCTTTTTTTACTAATATTTTGTTTTGGATTTTGTTCTATATTTATGTTTATAGGGATATTAGCTTCTTGCCACATCCTTGTCAGTATTAGTATGAGGGTTACTGTACACTAATACTATTGTATACTAATTTCTTTAATTTTTATAACAAAGAACAGGAAGCGTTCTCTCTTCCTGAATTCTCTTGGACAGTTTTTATTATGTTATACTTTCTAACTTAAGTATTTGATAAAACTTGCTAGTGAAGTTTGATATTATTATGTTATACTTTCTAACAAATATTTGGTAAAACTTTCTAGTGAACTTTGATAAGACCCAAATGACAAAGCATTGCCATGTAAGTATCTGGGTGAGGATAGCAGTCCAAAGAGAGAGTAGAATAATTACTGCGTAGGTAGTAAGTGGAAACAAGTAGACATATTTTCAAACCTCCCCCAGGTTCATAAATATTCTTGATGCACTTAAACTACACACATTATATAATAGATCCTTTAATCAGGAGAGTAGTAAGACCTAGCTTCAATTATGGAAAACCTATTATATATAATATAAACACCAAATTTCACATTTTATTTAGGAAATGAGAACAACAAAATGATAATTTTGGAGTAGAGACCATAATTCCCATAGGAAATCGTCTGGGAAACATTAACCCTATTTTAACTACCAGTTATGGATATAAGGTAATAATTCTATTTCATTTATTTTTTTCATTTTATTTATTTTTTTTATGTGTATGAGTGTGCTGTCTGCATGTGGGTTTGTGCACCTGTGTCATGCAATGCCGCAGAGGTCAGAAGAGGGTCTCGGATTCCCCTGGAACTGGAGTTCTCCTGGAATTGGAGTTACAGACGGTTCTTAGCCGCCATGTGGGTGCTGGAGATTGAACCCGGGTCCTCTGCAAGAGCAGTCAGTACTCTTAACTGCTAGGCTATCTCTCCAGCCCCATATTCTATTTAATTTATAAGAAAAATGAATTCTAGAGTTTTACATTCTTAGTACTTGCAAACAAAATCCTAACAACTTCATGGATTCCCAGCATAAACCTCAGTTTTTGCCAAGAAAATGCAATCACCATAAGTATAAAGGACTTCTAACATGGCAGACCCATGTAGAAAGTAAAACTCTGAGCAGGGGAGCAGCTGGATGCCTATAACAGGGGCAGAATACATGAAAACAGAACATGATCTCACCAACATTACATTTATTTTCTAGGGCTCTTGCCAAAACAACCACTTCCATGCTGCCTTTGGAACTGTACAGAAAGCATTAGCTTTGTGTATCTAAAAGTTATGATATTCTTACATTGTAATAATAATTTAAATATTTGTTCTATGTACTGAACAATGAAAGGCTTTTGTATACTTATTTAATTTTCATAACAATCTTATGAGTTATGTACCATTTTTACTTTATTAGAAATAAAGCACAGAATAGTTCTACAACATGCTTGTAGCCACACAGTAAGTTACAGATTAAGGACTTGAAGGTATGCTTTGTTGCCTTTCCTTGTCTTATAAAGTAGACAAAAAAAGCTCACTAATGCCTGATTTAGGGTATTACAGATCATGAATGAGGCCTATCCTAGAATTTAGCTCCGTAATTCCTATCTCCCCCCTCAGCCCCAGCCTTTTCATCTACTGCAAGGAATTCAGTTCCTTTTCCTTGTGGGGCATTCTCTACCCTTTACTCACCACTCCCTTGGCCCTTCTGCCAACTTGCCTTCAGAGGTACAATGCATTCTGGGGTGCAGAGGTCTATGCTGGCCTCACCATGCAATGAAGTAGGTAAGGAAGTCTCTAGTTGAGGAATAAAGCATTTGAGAACCCACCTGAGCTCAAGTCTAAAGCCATGTTCCCAAACATTTCTTTCTCCCTTAATTGGTTGAAAACTTAGATGTAAGGGAAGAACATTACTAATTTAACCCCCTTTGGCAAGAAAATGAAAAATATTTCTTCTTTTGACTCTATGTTCTCCTTTTTAATTATGTTCTCATAGAGTTCCTTCACTTCAGGAATGCTAATCTGAAAAAAAGAAAGCCAGGTGTGGTGGTACATGCCTTTAATCCTAGCACTCAGGAGGCAGAAGCAGGTGTAGCTCTGTGAGATTGAGGAAAGCCTGGTCTACATACAAGTTCCAGGCCAGCCAGGGCTACATAGTGAGAACCTATCTCAAAAATAATAAAATAAACAAATGGGGCCTTCCTTTAAAAATGAGCTGCGGGGGGAGGGGGCTGGAGAGACAGCTCATGGGATAAAAGCGCCAACTGCTCTTGCAGAGGACCCGGGTTCAATTCCCAGCAGGTGGCTGGGAACCATCTTTAACTCCAGTTCCAGGGGAATCCAACTGCCCTCCTCTGACTTCCGAGGCATTGCACGACACGGGTGCACCAACCTACATGCAGACAGTACACTCATATACATAAAAAAATAATTAATTTTTAAAAAGAGTGCTTGCTCTTTAAGAGAGAGAGAGAGAGAGAGGGAGAGAGAGAGAGAGAAAATAAAAATGAGCTAGGAATGGTGGTTCATGTCTTTAATTCCAGCACTCAAGAGGCAGAGACAGGTGGATCTCTGGGAGTTCAAGGCCAGCATGGTCTACATAGCAAGTTCCAGGCCAGCTGGGGCTACAGGGAGACCCTGTCTCAAAAAGACCAAAAAAAAAAAAATTGCTCAAGCTCTAAAAGAAGTCAAAACTCTCTCTCTCTCTCTCTCTCTCTCTCTCTCCCATTCTATTTTTTTCAGATCTACTGGCAGTCTACACTTGAAGAAACATTATACTGAGCCCTTTAAGCCGAAGATGAATCAGATAAATATACTCTTCACTTGAAAGAGCTTACACACAGAGAAGGGTATCAACAAAGAAACAAGCAATAAAACTTAAAAGCATAAAACACCACCAAAGAAATTTATTAACAGTTGTATGCTTGAGAGATTTATGGTGTTTTCCCATATCCTTCTACTTTCTCCAGAAAATATGATAATATGATCTAATTCTCTATTCACAAATTCACAAGCAAAAGTACTGAGGCCAGTACCTAAACGCTCTTTAGTTTGTATATAACCGTTACAACCTTGCCGGCCTTTAAGACCTCAGAAAAGGAGACCACCCTTCTGTCCTGGCTCTTCCCACCCTCACCCTGCCTTGGATTCCCAGACCAGCCTTCTTCCCTGGTAACTGTGATCCCACCCATTGCACCTTGACTCCCCTAAAGCCTGAGCAACTCCAGTTTTCCCAACTACATATCCTGTTCTTTTGGCCCCAGAAAGTGAGCACAGGCTCACTTTTGCTCTTGGCAACCCAGATCTCTGGACTTGGTCTAGATCCACCCACTGCATCCTGGTCTCATGTGCTTGAGCCAGTTCAAGTTTCCAGCATAGTTTGTTGGACTCTTCATGGAGGTCTCCACATCTATCTTGTCTTTGGACTTCTGGGACCAGACTTCTATCCTGACTCTCCACACCCCCACTTTTCCTTGGATTCCTAGATTCAGTCTTTTTCCCTGGTAAGTCTATACATGATTATGTTACTAATCAGGTCTAGACCCGTGTCCCCCACACTACCCCCCCCACCCCACCAGAGCTCATGCATTCTGCCAAACATGCTTTTCATCTCTTTCTCAGTCTTTCTCAAAATTCTCCATGTGGAAGTTGACTGTTTTGAGCAGAAGTTCACCGTTTCAGTCAGTTCTTTGATGCAGTCCTTTCTGCTGTTGTTGTTGTTTCCAATATGCATCACTCCCAACTACTTGGACAAAAGCTCAAGGGGCTGTGCACAAGAAATACAAGTAGGTAATTGGCACTAGCATCCACAGATGAGGGATACCATTCGTTGTTTGTTTTTCTGGGACTGTGTTACTTCACTTAACATAATATCTTCTAGTTCCATCCATTTACCTGCAAAACTCATGATGTCATCTTTCTTTACTGCTGCATAGAACTCCATTGTGTAGATGTACCATATTTTCTCTATCCACTTAGTCAGTTGAGGGGCACTCGGGTTGGTTCCAGCTCCTTGCTATTGTGGAGAGCTGCAGTTGCAGCTGCAAGTCTGACCCTACCCACTGCCCCTTGACTCCCCTACAGCCTAAGCAACTCTAATTTCCCCTTCTAGCCTTGGGCACAGGCCCGCTTTTTCTCTTAGCATCCAAGATCTGGGGACTATCCTTAGCTCCCCATGGTGGTGAGCCCTCCAAATCCCATCCTCCTACATTGGGACCATCTGTAGCCCCTCCCACTGTGGCAGGGCTAGGCTTCTCGGCCCTTTATTATGGGTCCAAATCTTTGTAGACTGCCTGAAAACACCTGAATCCAGCCTCCACCTAGCAAACTTCCCAAATCGTGCTGTGCTTGCTGATTTGTAGGGGCCCAGACCTTAGGAGGAAGACCAAGACTATCTAATTAGCACCTGACTTGGGCCTCTGCGGGAACTCCTGAGTAGCTGGACTAGCCATCTGCCCCAACCAGTATAAAATTAAAAGGGGAAAACCTGAAGCCTAACCAACCCAATAAGAAAACCACCAAGGCGCATCTAGTATACAAATAGAATCAGACATCAATTCAACAAAGGAAGGCTTGAATTTCACACTAGAATCACAAACAAAAATCTACAAACCAAAATCACAATTAAAAAATATGAAAAACTCAAATAATATGTCCCCACCAAACATCACAAGTCCTATAGAAGAGATCTACAGCAAGAGACAAATAGAGATAATCCAGTACACAAAATTTTAAAGAATAATGATAAAGATGATCAAAGAATTCAACAAATTTAAAGAACATACAAACAAACAAATCAAAGAACTAAAAGAAGATAGGGATAAATTTCTTACTCAATCCACAAAAGAGAGAAATATTGAAGAAAATTCAGGCTGAAATGAAGAAGGAAGTGAAACACTCAGGGGTTGAGATGACAGGAGAAAGCCTCACAAATTGAATGAAATGGAAAACAGGATATCAAGACTGGATGATAAAGTTAAAGAACTGGACCACTCAAGCAAATATTATGAAAAAAATGTAAACATGGGAATGGAATATGCAGGAAATAAGGGACACCATAAAAAAGACCAAACTTACACATCATAGGTATAGGAGAAGGAAAAGAATCTCAGGATAATGGTATTGACCAGATCTTCAACAGGATTGTAGAAGAAAATTTCTCAAAATTCAGAAAAGACATGCCCATACAAATACAAGTAGCACATAGAACATCAAATGGACAGGACTAGAAAAGAAACTCTCCACAGCATATCATAGTAAAAACACTAAATGTACAGAACAAAGAAAGAATACTGAAAGCTTCAAAAGATTAAAAAGTCATATATAAAGGAAAATCCATCTGAATTACAGCTGACTCTTCAGTGCAAAACTATGAAAACCAGAAGAGCCTGGACCAAAGTATTCCCCATTCTAAATTACCATAGATGCCAAGCAAGAATACTTTATTCAGCAAAAATGTCTATTATAGTTGAAGGAGAAAGAAAAATCTTCCATGACATGAATAGGCTGAAACAATTCATGTCTAAAAAGCCAGCCCTTCAGAGAATAAAATACAACAAGCTGAAGAAAGGAATGACCATACCCAAGAGGCAACAGAAAGAAACTAAAAAAAGGTATAAGTGTGGAAACACAGGTTAAACCAAAAATGCAAAAAGAAAATAATGAGAATCAATACACATCTTTCAATAATAACTTTAAGTATCAATGGATTGAACTCCCCAGTCAAAAGACACAGGTTAATTAAATAGATTAAGAAACAAAATCCATCTTTTTGTTGTCTGCAAGAAACCTACCTCACCTTCAAGGACAGACACTACCTTAAAGTGAAAGGATGGAAAAAATTTTCCAAGAAAATGGCACAAAGAAGCAAACAGGAGTTTCAGTTCTTTTTTTTTTTTTTTTTTTTGGTCTTTTTGAGACAGGGTCTCCCCGTAGCTCCGGCTGTCCTGGAACTCGCTATGTAGACCAGGCTGGCCTTAAACTCACAAAGAAGCGCCTGCCTCTGCCTCCCAAGTGCTAGGATTAAAGGCGTGCGCCACCACGCCCGGCATGAGTTTCAATTCTTTTTAAAAAATATTTTATTTTTATGTGTATGGGTGTAATGGCTACATGTAGTTGGGTACACCCCTGTTATGCAATGCCATGTAGGTCAGAAGAGGATGTTGGATACCCTGGAACTGCAGTTACAGAGAGTTGTTACCCACAGTGTGTTTTCTGGGAATCAATCCTGGGAACCTCTGCAAGAGCAGCTGGTGCTCTTAACCACAGAGCCATCTCTCCTGGCCCAGGAATTGCAATCCTAATATCTGACTAAATAGACTTCAAACTAAAACTAATCAGAAGAGATAGTCACTTCATTCTTATCAAAGGAACAATTAACTATGAAGATATTACAATCATGAACATATATATGCCAAACTCTGGTGCACCCAACTTCATGAATACAATGCTATAGGACTTCAAGACACAGATGAATCCCCAACTTGCTAGTAGTAGGGGACTTCAATACCCCACTGTCTCCATTAGACAGGTCAAATGGACAAAAAATAAATTGACATCTGAATTAAACAATACCACATATCAAATGGACCCTAACAGACATCTACCAAATATTCCACCCAAGCACCAAAGAATATACTGTCTATTCAGCACCCCATGGAACTTTCTCCAAAATCGACCACATACTGGACCACAACAAACCTCAACAAATACAAAAACACTGAAATAATTCCATGCATTCTATCAGAACACAATACGATAAAGCTTAAAATCAACACCAGGAGAAGCCCTAGTAACTACACAATCTCATGGACATTAAACAACACATTCCTGAATGATGAATGGGCCAAATGAGAAATTAATAATTAAAAAAAGTGTCCTGGAATTAAATGGAAAGGACAATACAGCACAACAAAACTTCTGGGACACTTTAAAAGCAATCCTAAGAGGGAAGTTTACAGCTCTAAGTGCCTACATTAAAAAATCAGAAAGGGGGGCTGGAGAGATGGCCTAGCAGTTAAGAGCGCCAACCGCTCTTGAAGAGGACCCAGGTTCGATCCCCAGCACCCACATGGTGGCTGAGAACCGTCTGAAACTCCAATTCCAGGAGAACTCCAGTTCCAGGGGAATCCGACACCCGCTTCTGACCTCCACGGCATTGCACGACATGGGTGCACAAACTTGCATGCAGACAGTACATTCATACGCATACAGAAATAAATAAAATTAAAATTTTAAAAAGCCAACTGCATACCTTTAAAAAAATCAGAAAGGGGGCTGGAGAGATGGCTCAGCGGTAAAGAGTGCTGATTACTCTTTCAGAGGACCAGGGTTTGATTCCCAGCACCCACATGGTGGCTAAGAACCGTCTTTAACTCCAGTTCCAGGGGAATCTGATGCCCTCTTCTGACCTCCACGGCATCGCACAACATGGGTGCACCAACGTACACACTGACAGTACACTCATACACATAAAAATTTTTAAAAATTAAAAAAATCAGAAAGAACACAAATAAATGACTTAATATTGCAACTCAAGACACTTGAAAGGCAATAACAAATGAAACCCAGCAGACAAGAAGAAATAACAAAAAAACAGTGGAAATTATAGAACCAAAGAAAACAAAACAAATTATCAATAAATCCAAGATCTGGCTGGCCCTTTGAAAAGATAAACTCATGGGGCTGGAGAGATGGCCTAGCGGTTGAGAGCGCTGACCGCTCTTACAGAGGACCCGGGTTCGATCCCCAGCACCCACATGGCGGCTGAGAACCGTCTGAAACTCCAACTCCAGGAGAACTCCAGTTCCAGGGGAATCCGACACCCTCTTCTGACCTCCGCGGCATTGCACGACACGGGTGCACAAACCTACATGCAGACAGTAACACTCATACACATACAAAAATTAAAAAAAAAAAAAAAGAAAAAAAGAAAAGATAAACTCACCTTTAGCTCAGGTAACCAAAAGAAAGAAAGAGCAACTCCAAATCAACAAAACTAGAGATGAAAGGTGAAACATCACAACAGACAACAAAAAGATCCAAAACATTATAAGGGGATACTTTAAAATATATAATCTATTACATTTGAAAACCTAGAAGAAATGGGTGTATATCCAAAATCATGGGAATCACCAAAACTAAAACAAAAAGAGATCAAAAGCTTAACTAGGGGCTGTAGAGATGGTTCAGTGGTTAAGAGCGCTAACTGCTCTTGCAGAAGACCCGGTTCAAGTCCCAGCATCCACATGGTGGCTAAGAACCATCTTTAACTCCAGTTCCAGGGGAATCTGATGCCCTCTTCTGACCTCCTCGGCATTGCACAACATGGGTGCACCAACCTACATGCAGACAGTACACTCAAACACATAAAATAATTTTTTAAAAAAGCTTAAATAGACCCATAACATATAAGGAAATTGAAACAGTAATACAAAACCTCGAACTAATAAAAGCCCAGGTCCAGGAGGATTCACAGCAGAACTTCTACGAGACATCTAAAGAAGATCTACAAATCAATACTACTTAAATTATTTAAAAAGTTAGAAACAGAGGGAGAACTCCCAAATTCCTTCTATGAAGCCAACATCACTCTAACACCAAAACCAAATAAAGATACAACCAAAAAAGAACACTATATACTCATATCCTTAATGAACACAAATGCAAAAATTCTCAAAATACTTGCTAACTGCATACAGGCACACATCAAAAAGATCATCCACTGTGATCAAGTTGGCTTTATTCCAGAGATGCAGGGATGGTTCAATATATGTAAGTCAATAAATGTAAACGGACTTAAAGACAAAAATCACATGGTCATCTCAATAGATCCAGAAAAGGGCTTTGATAAAATTCAACATGCATTTATGCAGGAATAGGACTGTAGGGAACGTACCTCAACATAAAACAACACACCCATAGCAAACATCATTCTAAATGGAGAAAAACTGGAATCATTCCCTTTAAAATGAGCAACCATACAAGGCTGTCTACTATCCCCATTCGTTTTTTTTTCCCTCAATTCCTTTTTATTTTATTTTTTTTGTTATAGGAAATAAACTTTATCTGACCCTCTGAGACGACATGATCAACAGTCACAGGTATGCATACAATAGGGTTATGTGTTGACTATTTACAATCTACACTAGTGTTTTTTCCTCTGAAAAATATAAGTACAAAAGCTGGGTAAGCAATGAGGTGCTGGCATTTGGGACTGATAGCTGAAAGAATTAGGCTTCAGCAAACATTCAAAAAAATCAATCTGGGTAATAGTCAATTAAATTCTCTAATCTATCGGAAAAAAAATCCACTGTTTCACCTCAAAATGTATTGTACAAGTCTTTAAAAAAGAAAAAAATCATTCTAAAAATAAATAAGAAGGAGAAGATATTTTTTAAAAAGAGGGACAAAGACAACTTCCACATCAAGAATTTTGAGAAAGACTGAGAAAAAGATGAAAAACATGTTTGGCAGAATGCATGAGTTCTAGTGGGGTGGGGGGGTAGGGAGGGGGACACGGGTCTAGATTTGATTAGTAACATAATCTTGTACAAATATATAATAAATTTTTAAAAAGAGGGACAAAGAGAATAAAGGAACATTAAATGAACTCATAAATCAGGTCAGGTTGTTCAAAGTATCTTTTAATTTAAAATTATTTTTATTAATTTTATTTATTTCTGTATGTGTATGAATGTACTGTCTGCATGCAAGTTTGTGCACCCATGTCGTGCAATGCCGCGGAGGTCAGAAGAGGGTATCGGATTCCCCTGGAATTGGCGTTCTCCTGGAATTGGAGTTTCAGACGGTTCTCAGCCGCCATGTGGGTGCTGGGGATCGAACCCGGGTCCTCTGTAAGAGCGGTCGGCGCTCTTAACCGCTAGGCCATCTCTCCAGCCCTCAAAGTATCTTTTAAATAACATAAGACTTCCCCAGAGAAAATTGAAAGAAAAAAAAACCTATCACCAGTTCTCCACTGATAAAATCTATTTCAAAAGCAGGCTGCAGTGCATCTATGGCCAGTGTAGACTTTTCTTCATCTTCACTGGCCCCCCAGGAGACCTTCGTTCTCATAGAAGGCAAATGCGGACAGTTTTCTAAGCAGTAGCTTCCCGGCCTCACTCTCCATACTGCTTCAAGATGAAGTTTGGAGCCATGACATTAGCCGAGCATCTTCTCTTTCCAAAATCTTCTGAGTCTGATCATCAGGGAACTTCAGGACAGTCATTACAACTTTTGCCATGGTCTTGGTCTCACGACCCATCACATATTCAAAAAGCACTTTTCATAAATATTCAAACTCAGTAGGTTCTCCCAAGAGCAAGACATCAGTATGGTACAAATTGGTACCTTTGTAAGGTGTCCCTACAGTTGTTGTATATACATTCTTTTCATATTTTTTCAAACGGTCTTCTAAATTGTTAATCTGTTCTCTGAACTCTTGCTCTTTCAACTTGGAATCACTGATTTGAGTCGTCTTATGTGCTAGCTGTGCCTGTAACTCCATAATTGTCACACTGTCACCAGGGCTCTCCTCCTGCTGCAGGTTTGCATTCATATTTCTTCTGTAGTTCAAGTTGAGCCTAAAGGTTATTTACTTTTGTAGTCATTCTTCATGAGCATCAAGGATTTCTTCATATCTTTTGGCTGTTCTTTTTAGATAATCTTTTGCAGCAATTTTTTTTATGCAATTGATTTCTCTCTTCTTGATGGCTTTCCAAAAGTTCAGCTTCCACCTCCTGGGCCTTATTGATAGTTTCTTTTATGGTCCTTTCCAGTTCCTGTTCCTTCTGTGCCAGCTGGGTATTAAACTCCATCATCAGCTGTTTTAATGTGGAATTTGTGCTTCAATTCAAGATCTTCTTGCTCCTGTTTGATCTTTTCCTCCATCTCTTGCTTTCATTCTTTCTTCAGTGTGTCCAGTTCTTGCTGATGCTGGTTGCTGGGCATGGTGGTGCACGCCTTTAATCCTAGCACTTGGGAGGGAGAGGCAGGTGGATCTCTGTGAGTTCAAGGCCAGCCTGGTCTACAAAGTGAGTTCCAGGCCAGCTGGGGGCTACAGGGAGACCCGGTCTCGAAAAGACAACAAACAAACAAACAAACAAACAACCTCTTAGCTGACCTGTCAGACCCTGGAACAAAAGATAAAAGAGCTGGAGTCAGACTTAGTAAGGGAGAAGGAAAGAAATAGACTTGGAATAAAAAAGTTAGCCTTGAAGTATGAAAAATTTCAGGCTTTTCCGGGCATGGTGGTGCATGCCTTTAATCCTAGCACTTGGGAGGCAGAGACAGGTGGATCTCTGTGAGTTCAAGGCCAGCCTGGTCTACAGAGTGAGTTCCAGGCCAGCTGGGGGCCACGGGGAGACCCTGTCTCGAAAAGACCAAAAAAAAAAAAAATTTCAGGCTTCTCAACAAGAGATAGACGGGAAAACTAAACCCACAGAAGGTTTAGAACACAGACCTGAGGAAAAGTTCATTTTGCAAGTGATCCAGCCCAAATTGCAGAGTAATGTGGAAGCCCAGAACAATGACCTGGAGTCTAAGCTAGCAGGGACAGAGTGGGAAAAGCAGAAGCTGAGCAAGGAGATCACTAGACTGCAGAAAGACCTTCACATGCTGAGGAAGGAGCATCTCCATTCTTTATTAATATCATACTTGAGGCTCTTACTAGAGCAATAAGACAAGAGAAGGAAATTAAAGGAGTACTAACTAGAAAAGAGGTCAAATTATCCCTTTTTACAGAGATATGATATTTTACCTAAGAAATGCCAAAAATTCAACCAGAAAACTCCTAGAAATGACTAACACTTTTAGTAAAGTGGCAGGTTACAAAATTAATCTACAAAAATCAGCACCCTTTCTATATACCAATAGCAATAAATTGGAGAATGCATGCACGGAAACCTTTCCATTCACAATAGCCTCAAAAAAATAATCTAGGAATAAACCGGATTAAAGACATTAAAGATCTCTACAATGAAAATTTTAAATATTGTTTAAAAAAAGAGAGGTTGCAGAAGACACCATGAGATGAATGAATTTTGCATGATCATGGATTGGAAAAATTAATATTGTGAAAATCACCATCCTACCAAAAATGAAATACAGAGTCAGTGCAATCCCAATCAAAATTTCCATGGCATTCTTTGCAGAATTAGAAAAAAAATCTTAAAGTTCATATGGAAGCACAAAAGACTCCAAATGCCCAAAACAATCCTGAGCACAAAGAGCAATGCAAGGGGGATTACTGTAACAGATTTCAAACTATTATTACAGAACTATAGTCATAGAAACAGCATGGTAGTAGCACAAAAATAGACCCCATAGATCAATAGAACATAACTGAAAACCCAAACATAAATACATCCAACTTCAGCCACCTGATATTTGACAAAGTGACCAAGAACACTCACTGGAGAAAAGATAGCATCTTCAGCAAATGGTGCTGGCAAAACTGCATCACTCCCTATAGAAGAATAAAACTCAACCCTTATCTTTCACCCTGCACAAAAGCCAACTCTAAATGGATCAAAGACCTCAATGTGAAACCTGAAACTCTGAAACTGTTAAATGAAAATATTGGCAGTAACCTACAAGGTATAGGTTTAAGAAAGGACTTTCTAAATAAGACAACAGTTGCACAGGAATTAAGGTAAAAAAAAAAATTAGCAAGTAGGACCTCATTAAACTAAAAAGCTTCTTACAGCAAAAAGAAACAACCAAGGAAGTAAAGTGAAAGCCAACAAAGTAGAAGAAAATCTTCACCAGTGATACAACTGGTAGGGATTTAACATCCAGAATATATAAAAAACTCAAAAATCAAAGAATCAAGAAAACAAGTGATGCAATTAAAAGATGGGCAACAGGATCTGAACAGAATTCTCAAAAGAACAAATAAAGATGGCTAAGAAACATCTTAAAAATTGTTCAACATTATAGTAGACAGGTGTTACTAAGGGAGAAATGGATGAAATGGGGATTTTTCTCTTTTTTTTACCTGTAGCTAGTGCTTAAAAGGGCCGTCGGCAATGGGCAGGCGGCCCCAGTTATGCAGGAGCAACCTGCTACAGCACTGTAGCTTAAGCCCCTCCACCCCTGCACCACAAGGAAGCACAGCTGGGGCTTGAAATGGGGAATATTTAAATGAAAGTGGGGAGGGAAGTTATACAAGGTAATTTGGGGATGAAGAGAAAGAAGAAGTTCCATTGGTGGAACCATTGGAAACTGGTATTATCAAGGGAGAAATGGGGAAAATGGAGAGAGAGAGAGAACAAATAATGGCTAACTAGTGTAAAAAAAAACAGAGGGAATAATATTAATCTAACAACCTAATGACAAATTACACATCCAATATCTCTGCATGACTCCATGTGCATAGCTGAAGGCTACATAACAAGAAACAATGCTAGACAGGAGAAACATTCCTTTGAGTGGTTGGCCTAGGTAGGCCAAGAGACTCTCAAAATCACATCAGTTATTCCCACAGCCCTTGATTTCATCTCAGAACTTGAAGGTAAGACCCTATTGCTGAAGACAGGGCATACTTTAGAGACATGATTTGGACCAATGGAGCTGGAACAGACCTGGAAGCCATTTCTGCTGAAGGCTAGTTCTCATAGCTTTGGAGAGCACTCTTCAAGCTGCTAAGGGAGAAGAGTAATTGATGATCAAACATCAGCTTTGGTGCAGTAGTGGCACTTTTGTCTTGGGGGCAATCAATGGCAACCTATTGGACTTAAAGTCCACTCACTTGGAGGAAAATCATGTGTGATACTGTAAACATAGCCAAATAGACATGGATGAAGAGGTCAAAGATCTAAGAGAAATTCCCAGGGTTGTCACAACCCTAGAATAATGTAATTTCTTACTAAGTGAAAAATATGTATCTGTATATTTACAGTCAAGTATCCCAGTCACCACTCATCAAAGAAGCTTCTTTTGCACCAGAGACTATAGAGAGAACCATAACTGGTCACACACAGACATTGTCTGTGAATTGCCCAAGCCAAAGTGGCATATTTACAATGCAACCCCTACACCTAAGTCTCGGGCAACATAGAACAAGGGGTAAAGAGGACAGTAACAGAGCTCTCAACTCTCATTAATGAAGCTCCCTCATGCAACAGAGGGCCAAGAATATAAAGAGTCACAAATGACCAAAGCATGGAGATTAGGAGTCTGCAGACTGCTAGTCCTTGGACAGGATTCCTATTGTTCCAGTTCTCTTCATTTACTGTGACAAAACATTCTGACCAAAACCAACTTGGGGAGGAAAGGGCTTATTCAGTTCTCATCTCCTAAGTCACAGTTTTTCACTTAGGGAGGCCAACATAGGGACACAAGACTGGAACCTGGAGGCAGAAGCTGAGCATAGGCCATGGAGGAACACTGCTTACTGGCTAGCTCCCCTGGCCCATACCCAGCCTGCATTCTTTTTTTCTTTTTCTTTCAGACTGCATTCTTATACAATGCACAACAACTGCCCAGGGGTGGCACCCCCCACAGTAGGTTGGTCCTTCCCACATCAGTCAACAATCAAGACAATACTCCACAGACATGGGCATGGGCCAGTCAGAGGCAATTCCCTAATCAAGGCTCCCCCAACCCCACTGTGTCAAGTTGACACTAAAGCTATCCAACATACCTATATTAAGTTTCTCTCACTCAGGGCTCAGAGACCATTTCTGAAAAGGGAGCAGAGAGATTGTAAGAGCCATAGAGGAGGTGCACGACCATATGGATATAGAATCCTACAAGCTCCTGGGACCCTGTTCATATGAACCTACAGCAATGGTGTCAGCATGCACAAGACCCATGCAAGCTCAAGCAGGCAAAAACCCAGTATAGAACTAGGAAACAGGCAGCAGACCCCAGTCTTAGCTGAAGAAATACCGGGAGCTGATTACTGCTGGGTAAGACAGAGATGATCTTCCTAAAGCAAGGGACACTAGACAGGCTGACTATACCTCAATGGATGAACTTGCTCTGAGGAATGGCCGGGGCCACTAAATTGACAAAATAGCCCCAACACAAATGGCAGAGTGTATGAATTCCAGTGAGGAGCTGTGAGAGGGTGCCAATGCAGAGTGGGTATAAAGGTGATTAAGATTGATTGAGATGTCCTGTATAAAATATACAAAAATTCAATAAAAAAATTTAAAGGAAAAAAAAAGGCCTGAGAGAAGTCCTTCTTTCTAAATCATATTTCTGTTTAAGCAGAATATTAGTGTAAAACGTATCACAGAAGACAAAATGAAATGCACAAGAACTCCCAACATTTTAAAAGTAAAGCATCATTGGGGCTGGAGAGATGGCCTAGTGGTTAGGAGCGCCAACCGCTCTTGCAGAAGACCTGGGTTCGATCCCCAGCACCCACATGGTGGCTGAGAACCGTCTGAAGCTCCAATTCCAGGAGAACTCCAGTTCCAGGGGAATCTGAGACCCTCTTCTGACCTCCACGGCATTGCACAACACGGGTGAACAGACTTGCATGCAGACATTACATTCGTATACATACAGAAATAAAATTTCTTTTAAAAGTAAAGCATCAGGCTTTTATCTTGGAAAACTCACTAATTCAGAATTCTGATTTGCTTCTTAATATGGTGCTGGGGGGAGTCAAACCTAGGGCCTGCCATATGTTAAACAAATGTTTCACCACTGAACCATAAGGTCAGCTCCAAGGTTTCTGATTTTATTCCATTTAAATATCCAGAAATTGTTCATATGATAATTTAAAGGAAGCAAACAACCATCACCATTTTGTTTTATAATTTGAAATAGTAAAAATGAATGTTAACCCAGGTGCAGTGGTGCAGTCTTATAATCCCAGCATGCAAGAGGCTGAGATATGAAAATGATGAGTTTGAGTCCAGCCTCATCTTAAGTAAGCCCCTAAAAATAAGCAAATAAGCAAGTAAATAAGTAAAAACATGGTTGTAAAGGCACAGGGCAATAATATTTGAGCAAAAATTTCTGGGTCACTGGGTATAATGACATATACCTTTAATCCCAGCACTTAGGAGGCAGAGGCAGGTGGATTTCTATGAGTTTGAGGCCAGCCTGGTATACATAGTGAGATCCAGGTCAGCCAGGGATACATAGTAAGATCCTGTCTCAGTAAGTAAATCAGTAAATAAATAACAATAAATATTTTCTGGGTCATAAAGAAAGATCAAATAGTCACAAGACACTTTCACAAAATAGAAAATAGTATTGGGTAGAAGAGAACAATAATCTACAAACCTCTGTGGTACTAGTACTAAAGCAATCATGCAATGAATTGTTTTTATATAGAAAATTTCAAGCTTTTATTACTGATTTCTAAAGATAAGATTCAATATTCTAGCCGGGCGTGGTGGCGCACGCCTTTAATCCTAGCACTTGGGAGGCAGAGGCAGGCGGATCTTTGTGTGTTCAAGGCCAGCCTGGTCTACAGGGAGACCCTGTCTCGAAAAAGACCAACAAAAAAAAAGATTCAATATTCTATTAGGAAACAAATTACTTGTGACTGAATTTTAAGATTAATCAACATAGCTGCTGCAACTGCATTTCACTATTACAAGAATAAAATGGAAAAATATTCATTTGACTCACTGTATATAGTACAACACTGCAATTGGCGGGAAGGGGAGAGATGAAATAGAATCTAAAAGCTTAAACTGAAGGAGGAAAAATAGGGGTAGGACAGAACTCATGAGCACAAGAAAAAGTGTTGAAAACTGAAGAGTAGTTGCTTCTAAACATTACATTTTTTCTCTATGATAACAAATTCCTGGCTTAAGAGTTGACCTCTATCATCTTTGCAGACAAGATACATCTATGTCTAAGTAATCAAGAGGGGCATTTTAATTTGCCTGACGACATTTTACTATCTCCTCTGTACAGGTTTTACTAGTACTAAGGAAACCAAAGAAATGAGTCTTGGCCTCTTCCAAGGTGTCTCTTTGGGAAGTCGTACGTACGCTCATCATTTTAGCCATGCTGCCAATTCTCCAAACATTTTGAACTGTTTCTCTATACCTACATTCAGGCAGTTTTACAAACCAGTGTAACATTTGTAGTAGGAATTAGTGTAAAAACTCTAGGGCCTTTGTCAGCTCTCCTCATAATAATATCTGGTTATTTCCTACCTAGATTCAACCTTACACTTAGAAGTGGATAATCTACTATGGAGGGGCTCTGAAAATTTCACTCTGGCACTCTGAAAGCAAATTGGAAAGAATTCTACTTAAGTTTGGTGTCCAAATTAAAGCTATTGGCTGAGAATTGGATTACCTTAATTGGGGTCAACTTAATTTTGGCCAACTTAATTTTGGCATTCATTTTTATTTATCTATTTTCTATTTTTGTGTTTGTGCTTGCTTGAGTTTATGTGTACCACATGCATGCAAGAGCCCATGAGGCCAGAGAGGGCATCAGATCTCCTGAAACTACAGTAACAGACCTGTGAGCTGCATGTAGGTACCCAGGAACGTAAGCCAGGTCCTCTGGGTCAGCAGGAAGCACACTTAATCTCCTACCCTGGTATTCATTTTTCAAAGACTGTACATTTCACTTTCTTTGTCTTTTTCTCTTCCCAGTCTTCCTTGTTTTATATTTGTGATCACATATAAATTTAAATATAAGATGTAAATTTCAAGAATACAATGGAGATACATAAGGAGAGGGAAATGATTAAGTGTGAATTCTCCCCATTAATGGACTCATTTCCTGTTTCATTTTAGGGTTTTGTTATTGTTTACTAAGAATTCTAACTTCTTGACTTCCTACTTCCCCAAATATATGTGCACATGGAAAAACAAAACCTCAGATGTGAGGGATGGAGAGGGATTGGGCTGCATCCTGCACTACAAAATTCTGGGGTTTTTTTTGTTGTTGTTGTTGTTTTGTTTTCCTCTAAAACAGGGCAGGGCCTCACTGACGCTGTAATTTTCTTGCAGTGCTGACCTTCAGGACTGGTACTACTCACACTTCAGGGTACTGAAAGCCAGCTCATAGGAGGACCGCTGGAAAGATTCAGCTTCAGATTGCGACCAGAATGGCAAGGGTTCGTTCCCGTACTTTATCAGAATTTTGTCTGGCGACCTTTTGATTCGAATACCCTGAAAAATGTTCGCTGCCATAACGTACACGGAGTCCGGGTAGCCAGTTTTTTCTGGAATAGGTGACAGTTTTTTCCTGGATGTTATTGACCTGCTTGATGTCTCCAGGGACGCGAGTTGGGAGATCTCCTCCATAGCTTCTTGGTTGAAAAATTCCATTTCAGTTGTGGAGTCCAGCATGTTTGTCCCGATGTCGTGACAAGCTTCACTACAACTCAGATGGTCAGGTTACCAGTGTCCTTGGAGACTTAAGCATCATCTCTGAAAATAGAAGGTTATCTTGAGTGTGCAGCCCCTCCCTGGGTGGCCAACCTGTGACCTTACAGCCCCTCCCTGGGTGGTCAACCTGTGACCTTACAGCCCCTCCCTGGGTGGTCAACCTGTGACCTTACAGCCCCTCCCTGGGTGGCCAACCTGTGACCTTACAGCCCCTCCCTGGGTGGCCAACCTGTGACCTTACAGCCCCTCCCTGGGTGGCCAACCTGTGACCTTACAGCCCCTCCCTGGGTGGCCAACCTGTGACCTTACAGCCCCTCCCTGGGTGGCCAACCTGTGACCTTACAGCCCCTCCCTGGGTGGCCAACCTGTGACCTTACAGCCCCTCCCTGGGTGGCCAACCTGTGACCTTACAGCCCCTCCCTGGGTGGCCAACCTGTGACCTTACAGCCCCTCCCTGGGTGGCCAACCTGTGACCTTACAGCCCCTCCCTGGGTGGCCAACCTGTGACCTTACAGCCCCTCCCTGGGTGGCCAACCTGTGACCTTACAGCCCCTCCCTGGGTGGCCAACCTGTGACCTTACAGCCCCTCCCTGGGTGGCCAACCTGTGACCTTACAGCCCCTCCCTGGGTGGCCAACCTGTGACCTTACAGCCCCTCCCTGGGTGGCCAACCTGTGACCTTACAGCCCCTCCCTGGGTGGCCAACCTGTGACCTTACAGCCCCTCCCTGGGTGGCCAACCTGTGACCTTACAGCCCCTCCCNGTCTGAGGGGACGCTCTGAGGGGACGCTCTCGGCTCTGAGAGGACGCTCTCGGGGTCTGAGGGCACGCTCTGTGCTCTGAGGGGACGCTCTCGGCCCTGAGGGGACGCTCTCGGCTCTGAGGGGACGCTCTCGGCCCTGAGGGGACGCTCTCGGCCCTGAGGGGACGCTCTGGGCTCTGAGGGGACGCTCTGGGCTCTGAGGGGACGCTCTCGGGGTCTGAGGGCACGCTCTGTGCTCTGAGGGGACGCTCTGGGCTCTGAGGGGACGCTCTCTGCCCTGAGGGGACGCTCTCGGGGTCTGAGGGGACGCTCTGGGCTCTGAGGGGACGCTCTGGGCTCTGAGGGGACGCTCTCTGCCCTGAGGGGACGCTCTCGGCCCTGAGGGGACGCTCTCGGGGTCTGAGGGCACGCTCTGTGCTCTGAGGGGACGCTCTCGGGGTCTTCCCGGCCGCACCTGACCTCGCGCGGCCACCTCAGCTCGCGCGGCAGCAGAGAGGGAACAGCTGGACACCCGCCGGCTCCAGCTCCGGAGGCAGAAGTTTCGGCCACTCAGTTGGTCGGCGTTGGCCGGGATCTCCATGGCAACCCGGAGGCGCGGGCGCGTGGCTTCAGACTTTCCCGCGGGATTTGGAGGGGCGGCCCGCACTGGGAGGCTGAGAACCGACTTTAACTCCAGTTCCGGGGGAATCCGACACCCTCTTCTGACCTCTGCCGCATTGCACAGACCTACATGCAGACAGTACTTTCATACACACACAAAAATAAATTTAAAAATTAAAATTTAAATAAAATAAATAAAATGCCTAGGCCGGGACTCACCCTCTGGGATCCTGAGTCTGGAAGAGGCTCAAGAATTTACAGGTTAGCGTAACCCGGGCAATCCTAAAGTTTGACAGACTCTGGTAACTACCTTTCTCTTGCTTGAAAAAGTCCTTGGACCTTTCTGTGCCTTCTCTACAGATTGATTATCCCTGCAGGATTTGCAAGCGGGGAGTAGAGGGAAGTTCAAATCTTCATAGTCCCACAGACCTACATGCAGACAGTAAGTACATTCATACACGTGAAGAAAAAAAAAATCTTCATAGTCCCGAGGACTTGCCCCGTGGGAGCTCAGCTCTACGGTAAAATCCAAACCTTGGGAAAAACAGGGTCTCCCGGGTCTCCCAGGTACCTGACCTTGCTTCTTTTTCCAACTTAGTTGCCTGGCATCTTGAAGCTTGCCTGCACTTCCATTACTGTGTGTGTGTTTGTGTATTTTCCATTCTGTTGCTTCCGTTATGGTCTTCCACTCTTCCTTCTCTTTCCCCCTTTCTTTTATCACCCCCGTCCCATCACCCCTCATCACCCACAGCACAGCCTCCCCAACAAACTCAGATATGTATTTTTCTGTCTTAACCCTTCCTGTCCTGGGATCCTAGGCCTGCACCACCACCTCTGCCTCCTCTCCAAGAGTCTACCTGTAAACTACTTAATGCAAATTGGAATGTAATTTCAGTTGCTGAGACAGATTTGTTTAGCAAAGGTTTAAACAAAACAAATTTATTTCTCACGACCCTGTTGGCCTAATGGCTCTACTGCTCAAAGTTGTCAGGGAGCCAGACTCCCCTTTAGGGCTGCATCCAATGGTCAGGCTAGTGTAAGATGGTTCAACCCGTGCCCATTTCCAGACAGGGAGAAAGGGGGAGAAAAAGGCATGCCGTCCTTCTCAAGAATGGGACTTGAAAGATGCATACATCACTTGGCTCACTTTCCAATGACCAGAGCTTAGTCACATAGCATGCTTAACAACAAAGAATTTTTGGCCCTGTCCAGCCAAAAATCAAGGGAACTTTATTGTAAAAGAGGAGAGAATAATAGGAAATTATCAGTTTCTGTTACACACCCCCTCCCTCTAACTTGTTCTCCCATTAACACACCTGCTACCATTATCCACAGAATGCCAAATGTTTCATTTTCTGTCCCCATAACAATTTTTGTTCATGAACACATGCATTCATTTAACAAGAATGGATTAAATCTTACTATGTGCTTGTCATTGTGCTCAGCATTGAAAATAAAAAGTAAATAGGAATCGCTCAAGAAAATGATGGGTGAATATGCTTTTGTTCAGCACCCTTCAATTTTTATTATAAACATTTGTGTACATGTCTGTATTGACATTTTCCCTCCCTTTATAAAAAAAAAAGTACATGCTCTTAAAATAGTCTTATTAGATCTTTCTTTCTTTTTTTTTTTTTTTTTCGAGACAGGGTCTCCCCGTAGCCCCAGCTGTCCTGGAACTCACTCTGTAGACCAGGCTGGCCTTGAACTCACAAAAGATCTGCCTGCCTCTGCCTCCCAAGTGCTAGGATTAAAGGTGTGCGCCACCATGCCCGGCTTTATTTTCTTTTTACTACATATCTTTTTATTCCAAGATACTAGCAAGATACCACTGTCACAGATTACAAACACGAAAGGTGACTTGGAGGTCATATGTTTTATTGTGCATCACACCATACACAATACAACCTATAGAGAATGTGAGACAAAATAGCAATAAACCTTAAATTATTGTCTTTCAAAATATAATTTGCAGAGCTTCTTTTTATAGTGTAATGTGTGACACTGGACTATATTGAAAAGATTTAATAGGAGAACCCATGCTGGGCGTGGTGGCGCATGCCTTTAATCCTAGCACTTGGGAAGCAGAGGCAGGCAGATCTCTGAGTTCAAGGCCAGCCTGGTCTACAGAGTGAGTTCCAGGACAGCTGGGGCTACGGGGAGACCCTGTCTTGAAAAGACCCCAAAAAAAATGTCAGCCAGAAGGTACTGAACATATAGCAGAGGCTGAGATTAAATCTCCTTTGGTTTACTTAAACTGGGGTTGGTGTGAAGGGCGGAGGGGACAGTCACTGGTTTTGCTACTATAATTCTTTGCCCTTTTATATTTTCTTACTTCTTCCTTCACTTTGTACCTTTGTGTGCTTTTTTTTTCCACAACCAGAGAAATGGGCAATATTCCAGTCTTTTTAATAGTGTCATGTTTGAAAATAGCCATGAAAAGAAATGAGGCTGGGCGTGGTGGCGCCTGCCTTTAATCCTAGCACTTGGGAGGCAGATCTTTGTGAGTTCAAGGCCAACCTGGTCTACAGAGTGAGTTCCAGGACAGCTGAGACTAAAGGGAGACCCTGTCTCAAAAGGACAAAAAAAAAAAAAAAAAAAAGAAAAGAAAGAAAACTCATATTCAAACTTCAGCAAATAACTGTGTTAGCAAACTTGTGATTAGTGTATATTTTAATCACATTACTATCTTGCTTCTTTACCTCTTCTGGTTTATGGCCTCTCTATGGACTTAATGTATTGGAAGGAAAACATATTCAGTTTCAGTGTACATTGCAAAAAAAGTAACCATAGCGATAAGTCTATGGATTCATTTGTTGTGAAGTAGGATAGTGAAAACAGGTAGTCTTTGTTTAAGTCACACTCTGTAATATGATCAGAACATTAACTCGGAGATGACAGAAAACTAAAATTAGATACCTGCGGCTTTCTCCCCAAGGAACTTAGAATGATTTTTCTCCCCAGGAGGTAGAATATTTGAAATACTTATGTTAACATTTCTTCCATTTGACTCAGAGTCTAGTATATTTTACCATATTGTATTTGCTCTTTACCATATTGTATTTGACCTGAATGTAGAAAACTTTGTCCAGTTCTATTGAAACTTGTTACCAAAATATAAAAAGCACATAAGATAGAAAGATTCAGACTTGTGTTCTTAAACATCAGGAATCAATTTATAATTATTGCTTCTTGAAAATACTATGGTTGATTTTTTGAAAAGGATTTGTTCATTTTTTGTTTTATGTGTATCCATACCATGTATATACAAGGTCCAGAAGTGGGTGTCAGATTCCCTGGAACTGGGATCATATGTGGTTGGGAGCTGCCTGATGCGGGTGCTGGAAACCAAACTTTGATCCTCTACAAAAGCAGCAAGTACTTTTAACCACTGAGCCATCTCTCCAGCCTCTGTGGTTAGTTTCAATTGCAACACTTCTTGTTACCTGGCCCCTGCCCCCATCTCCAACACATTTTTTTTAAAGGAATGAATTAAGAGAAAAAAAAATGGGACACAGAAATATGGAATAGACAATAAATGCAAGTGTAAACTGTCTTGGTAATTATTTTATAACCACAGCAAACTAGTACAGAGAATATCCTTTACAAAACACAAGGTTCAAAATGAATTCAACCCACTTACATGACCCCATTGTAGTGAGTCAGAAAACCTGTCATGAATCAGTTGCATAACACTAGGGAACTGACTGACTGATGGCTCAGCAGGACTCAGATTTAGTTCCCAGCACCCACATGGTGGCTAACAACTATAACTACAGTTCCAGGGGATACAGCACCCTCTTCTGGTGAGGCACTGTATGATACAGGGGTACTTACATCATGTAAAACACAATATACATGAAATAAAATTAAAATTTTAAAGTAAATAAATAGCTGCATAACAACTGCTAACTCTCTTTACTCTTTAAAGTTATTTCCTGATAAGTAAAATCCTATAATTTTTCAAGAAAAAAGGTGGATGGAGAATGATTTGAAGAGCCTGAGAAAGACTGGCAGTCAATGGGGAGAGGGGGCCTAGGAAATAAAGAAAGCAAAAATAAGTGCTTCAGGCTGCTGAGCAACAGCAAATTCCTGGCTAGTTTTGGTACGGTGTGACTGAACTGTTTCAGACGTCTGCATGTCTTGATGTGGCACAGAAAGAGCTTTCCATGTTTGGTCCTTAAGTGAGAAAGAAAGAATAAAAATAAGAAACTTCCCCAACATTGTTAAAGATATTCAAATGCATATGTCAATAGGGTCATGCCTAATGTCAATCTTAATGCCAGCCTGGTATAGATGGCATTGTCAGTCAGGCATGGTTATACCTGCCTATAATCTAACACCAGGAAGCTGAAGCAAGTGGATTCTGAATTTGCAAGTAGCCTGGGCAGTGTAATGAGTTCCAGATTGAAAGCGAGGTGCTGTCTCGAAAGGAAGAAAGGAAAGAAAGAAAGAAAAAGAGAGAGAGAAAGAAAGAGACAGAGAGAAAGAAAAAGAGAGAGAGAGAAAGAAAGAAAGAAGAAAGAAAAGAAAAAGAAAGAAAGAGAAAGAAGAAAGAAGGAAGGAAGGAAGAGAGAGAGAGTGAGAGAGAGAGATCATTGTCAGTTAATGTATAGAGGTGCTTGCACTAATCAAGGACAGATAACTTTCTGGGGTATCTTTTATAAAGACATTCTTTCTCCTTAAACCTTAATAACCTCTCAAGAACCCCATGTCCAAATACTGTCACACTGGACCTTGGGTTTCTTTGTAGGAATGGAGGTGTAGGAGCCACAAATGTTCACTCCAGCAGACAGTTTTACCATATATGTCTAGGGGTAGCCCCTTGGCTTTACCTCCCTTGGAGGTGTTGAATTTCTTGGATGTGTATAATGTTTTTAAACAAATTTAAGTAGTTCTCTGTCATTCTTTACCTTTCCCCCTCCTCCCTCTCTCTTCTTTTGAGATTCTTGTTATACCTACTTTTATATACAATGGGCCTACAAGGATTGCTCATGTTTTTCTTACCTCTATTTTGCTTTTCATTCATCAGATGAAATAACATCACTTGATCTATATTCAAGTTTTCTGATTCTTCTGCGTTATAAATTTTGTGTTGAACTCATACATATTTATTTTATAAAATGTGAAAAGAGGTTTTCTAAAGATTTAAAAATTTTTAATTAATGTGTATGTGTCTGTGTGCTTATGATATGTATGTGTGTACCCACAGAGGCTAGAAGACAGCATCAGACCTCCTGGAGCTGGAGTTATAGGCTGTTGTGAATGACCTGACATGGTGCTGGGAGCTGAACTCCGGTCCTCTCAAAGAGCAGAAAGTGCTCTTACCTGCTAAGCTCTCCAGCCTCAGAAAAAAGGATTATTGTTTTGTTTTGTTTTGTTTTGTTTTGTTTTGTTTTTTGTTTGAGACAGGGTTACTCTATAGCCCCAGCTGGCCTGGAACTTGACCAGGCTAACCTCTTCTTCATAGAGATCCCCCTGTCTCTGCCTCCCAAGTGCTGGGATTAAAGGCATGTGCCACCATACCCACCCAGAAAAAATAAATTTTAAAGGATCTAAAAGATAAAAGATTCATTTTTTATTTTTATTTTATATGTATGAGTGTAAAACCTGCATGTATGTAGGTGCATCAGTGTCATACAATGCCCATGGAAGTCAGAAGAGGGCACTGGATCCTCTAGACCTGGAGTTATAGACAGTTGTTAGCTGCCATGTGGGCTCTGGAACTCGAACCCAGATCTTCTGCAAGAACAGCCAGTGCTCCCAATCCTTGAGCAATCTCTTCAGCCCCAAAATAAAAGATTCTGTGTTTGTATTTCGTGTGGAAGAAAAACTCATGTAGTAGATTTTTCATTTTAATGATAGTAACTTTTAATTCCAGAAATTTCTATTTGGTTCAAATTTCTATTTGGTTCTTTTTTACAATTTCTTTTTTTCCCCAAAGATTTATTTTAATTATGTGTATGTGGGGCAGGTGGAAAGTAATGTGCATGTGAGTGTAGGAGCCACAGAAATTAGCAGCATTGGATCCCCGGAAGTTGGAATTATAGGCTGTTGAAAAGCTGCCCTAACAACATGGGTGCTGGGCTCCAAACTCAGGTCCTCTGTAAGAACAGCAAGTGCTCTTTTTTATTTTTTAAATTTATTTATTGTTTTATATATATTGTACAAGATTATGTTACAAATCTAGACCCGTGTCCCCCTCCCTACACCCCACCCCACCAGAGCTCATACATTTTGCCAAACATGTTTTTCATCTTTTTCTCAGTCTTTCTCAAAATTCTCCATGTAGAAGTTGACTGTTTCAAGCAGAAGTTCACCGTTTCAGTCGGTTCTTTGACACAGTCTTTTCTGTTGTTGTTGTTGTTGTTGTTGTTGTTGTTCTTTCCAATATGCATCACTCCCAACTACTTGGACAAAAGCCCAAGGAGCCCTGCACAAGAAATACAACTAGGTATTTGGTGCTAGCATCCACAGATGAGGGATACCATTCATCATTTGTTTTTCTGGGACTCTGTTACCTCACTTAACATGATATATGCTAGTTTCATCCATTTTCCTGCAAAGCTCATGATGTCATCTTTCTTTACCGCTGCAAAGAACTCCATTGTGTATATGTACCACATTTTCTCTATCCACTCGTCAGTCGCGGGGCACTTGGGTTGGTTCCAGCTTTTTACTATTGTGAACAGAGCTGCAGTAAACATTGGCTGTGCATGTATCTCTGGGGTAAGATGAGTCTTGTGGGTATATACCCAGGAGTGGTATGACTGGGTCAGGTGGCAAGCTCATTTTGAGTCTTCCAAGGGTTCTCCACACTGCTTTCCATAGTGGCTGTATAAGTTTGCATTCCCACCAGCAGTGGATGAGTGTTCCCCTTTTCCCACAACCTCTCCAGTAAGAACAGCAAATGCTCTTAACTACTAAGCCATGGCTCCAGCCTTATTTATTTGTTTGTTGTTTGTTTGTCTTTCATTTTGGTCTTTTTGAGGCAGTGTCTCCCTGTAGCCCCTGCTGGGCTGGATCTTGCTATGCAGAACAGGCTGGCCTCAATCCCACAAAAATATGCCTGCCTCTGTGTCCCAAGTGCTGGGATTAAAGACATGTGCCACCATACCTGGGTGCCTTTCATTTATTTTCATAAATAAGTATTCAGAATGTATTAGTTGTATTTTATAAAAGTTTAAAATATTGGTTACCTGAGAAATCATTGATGAAATCTCAAGAAAATTCCTCTAGATAGTCAAGTTCTGATCTAGTAAAAAAAAAAAAATTGGAAACTCATGTATCATACTTTTCACTTCAGAGTATTATGGTATGACTCCTTGCAATAAGTATCTTAATTGTAGGGGCTGGAGAGATGGACCAATGACTAAGAGCACTAGCTGCTCTTGCAAAGGACCTGGATTCAGTTCCCAGCATTGACTTGGTGACTAACAACCATAACTCCAGTTCCAGGGGATTTAATCCCTTCTTCTGACCATGGCAGGCATTGCATGCATGGGTACACTTAAATGCAAGCGGAGGACATGGGTCTAGATTTGATAAAAATAATAAAAATAAATTAAAAAAATAAATGCAAACAAAACACTCATACACATAAAATAACTCCAAAAATTTTTTAAATGAAAGGTATTCTAGGGGCTGGAGAGATGGCTCAGAGGTTAAGAGCAACAACTGCTCTTGCAGAGGATCCAGGTTCGATTCCCAGCACCCACATGGCAGCTAAGAACTGTCTTTAACTCCAGTTCCAGGGGAATCCGATGCTGTCTTCTGATCTCCATGGCATTGCACGGGTGCACAAACCTGCATGCAGACAGTACATTCATACACATAAAAAATAATAAATAAGGGGCTGGAGAGATAGCCTAGCAGTTAAGAGCAACAACTGCTCTTGCAGAGGACCCAGGTTCGATTCCCAGCACCCACATGGCAGCTAAGAACTGTCTTTAACTCCAGTTCCAGGGGAATCCGATGCTGTCTTCTGATCTCCATGGCATTGCACGGGTGCACAAACCTGCATGCAGACAGTACATTCATACACATACAAAAATAAATAATAAAAAAATAATAATAATAATAATAAATAAATTTTAAAAAGAAAGGTATTCTAGTTTTTAAAACTAAGTTGGGGGCTTTCGAGGTGGCCTGTTGGGTAAAGGCCTTGCTGCTAAGTTCACGACCTGAGTTTAATTTCCAGAGCCTACATGGTGAAATTAGGAATTCCACTCCCAAAAGTTGTCCTTTGAACCCCCTATGTGGCTACACAAACATATGTGCATGCATATACAAAGAAATAAAGTATTAAAACTTATAAAATGTATTATTAGCACTACCTACACTGCTAGTGTAGTTATTTGTGAATGAAGAGCTATAATGTAGGGCTTATGGTTGTGCTTAACCCCCTCTTTCCTTTGTTTTGCCAATAATTTTCTCTCAATAAAATTGATTAGCCTGACTGAATGGGAACTGGATCTTTTCAGTGGTGGAAATTCTAGTGTTGTAAAACCCATATGCAAATTGAAATATTTATCTACAACAACAAAATACATATTTTATTTTTAACTTTTAAAACTTTTAAAAATATTTTATTATTTTTATTTTATGTGTCTGAGTGTATTGCCTGCATGTGTGTAAGTGCACCGTATTGTGCAATGCCCACAGAGTCAAAAGAGGGCATTGGATTCCCCTGGAAATGGAGTTATGGACAGTTATTAGCCACTAAGTGGGTGCTGGGAATCAAATTCAGATCTTCTGCAACAGCACCCAGTGCGCTTAACTGCTGAGCAATCTCTTCAGCCCCAACATACTTATTTTCTCTTTTTTTCACTTATTTATTTATTTATTTATTTTTATGTGTATGAGTGTACTGTCTGCATGTAGGTTGGTGCACCCATGTTGTGCAATGCCTCAGAGGTCAGAAGACGGCGTCGGATTCCCCTGGAACTGTAAAGACAGTTCTTAGCCCCCATGTGGGCGCTGGGAATCGAACCTGGGTCCTCTGCAAGAGCAGTCGGTGCTCTTAACCACTGAGCCATCTCTCCAGCCCCATACTTATTTTCAAAGATGGGGAAAAAAAGATATTTTAAAGGATCTTTTTAAAAAAAAATATCTGTTTTTGATGCCAGGTATGGTGGCGCACGCCTTTAATCCTAGCACTCCGGAGGCAGAGGTAGGCAGATCTCTGTGAGTTCAAGGCCAGCCTGGTCTACAGAGCAAGCTCCAGGCCAGCTGGGACTAAAGAGAGACCCTGTCTTAAAAAGACAAAAAAATTAAAAAAAAGCCAGGTGTGGTGGCGCACGCCTTTAATCCTAGCACTTGGGAGGCAGAGGCAGGTGGATCTTTGTGAGTTCAAGGCCAGCCTGGTCTACAGAGTGAGTTCCAGAACAGCTGGGGCTACAGGGAGACCCTGTCTCAAAAAGACAAAAAAAATTATATCTGTTTTTGTACTTCATGCTAAAGAAAAATTCTTATCAAAATTTCAAGGAACTGGAAATATGGAAATACTATAAAAGGCAAATGGTCCCATTCTTACCCCCAGAGTTCTGTTTATACAGTCATGATCAAGTGACTGTGCCCGTTTCTAGTTAATTTAATTTGATCAGTATCTCTTACTGCCTTAAATAAGGCCTAACAATAGCATTTCAGTGCCATTCAGTTACACAAATCAATTGTTTTGCATTGACCAGTATCAATAGATAAATATCAAGTCACATCTAGATGTTACCTGCTCATAATAATCTCAGTATCAACAACATATTTATTTTAAGGTGTTACTCAAAGGAAGCAAATGGTGTGCTATTTCCAGCATGCTGTGAATGAATCAAATCTCTCTTTGGTAAACGTACTGAACCTCCACATATAGCATAATACTTTCTGAATATTGCATCTCTGGGTTCTCTTGATTCCCCAATAAACTCTTTGAAAACACTTTTAGAAAAAAAGTTTGTTTTTATTTTATGTGTATGAGTGTTTTGCTTACACATATGTAAGTGCACCACATGCATGCAGTGCCTGTAGGGGGCCAGAAGAGGGAATCCAGTCCCTTATAACTGGAGTTACAGATGGATATTAGCTTCCATGTGGGTGCTAGGAACAGAAACCAGGTCCTCTGAAAGAATAGTCAGTGCTCTTAACTGCTGAGCCATCTCCCCAGCCCTGGAAACAGTTTTTGATGTCATATACAAAAGAAAAGATCACAAAAGGTTGTGATACTCTAAAAGCCTATCAAGTAAATGTGAAATATATGAGTATTTTTTCCTTTATTTTTATTTTTGAGAACAGTTCTCATGTAGCCCAGGTTGGCTTTGTTACATTTTTTTTAATATGGAGTCTGTAGTCTCAGTTGGCTTGGAACTCACTATGTAGACCAAGCTGGCCTCCATTTCACAGACATCCACCTGCCTCTGCCTCCTGAGTACTGAGGTTAAAGTATATCCCATCATAGTCACCTTATTACTTTTTTTTAGCTAGATGCTATAGCTCCCTCCTGTAATCCCAGCCCTTTGGAGAGTTAGAGGCAGGACTATCAGGAGTTAAAGGTCAGCCTTTGCTACATAGTGAGCTTGAGGTTAGCCTGGGCTAAATGAGAACTTGTCTTAAAAATGGATAAATAGGGGCTGGAGAGATGGCCTAGCGGTTAAGAGCACCGACTGCTCTTGCAGAGGACCCGGGTTCGATCCCCAGCACCCACATGGCGGCTGAGAACCGTCTGAAACTCCAATTCCAGGAGAACTCCAGTTCCAGGGGAGTCCGACACCCTCTTCTGACCTCCGCGGCGTTGCACGACACGGGTGCACAGACCTGCATGCAGACAGTACACAGAAATAAATAAAAATTAAAAAAAAAAAAAGGTAAGAAAATGAGTCACAGCCAGGTGTGGTGGTGCACACGACTTTAATCCTAGCACTTGGGAGGCAGAGGCAGGCGGATCTTTGTGAGTTCAAGGCCAGCCTGGTCTACAGAGTGAGTTCCAGGACAGCTGGGGCTACAGGAGGACCCTGTCTCAAAAAGACCGAAGGAAAAAAAAAAAAAA
>VZQC01001212.1:2398251-2448758 GCA_009823505.1 Rhizomys pruinosus
GGAAAAGAACAGTTATGGTGATGGTTCATATATTTATTGCCAACACTCAGGAGGCAGAGGCAGATAGATTTCTGTGAGTTTGAGGCTACATAGCAAGGTGCAGGCCAGCTAGAGCTGAGATCCTGTCTCAAAAAATTAAAAAAATAGTAATAATGTTACAGTGTTGAAACCACTGGGAGAAAGAGCACACAGACTCTGGGATTCTAGTCAGCCAAATTGGGTTTATTTAAGCTGTCCAGAGATTGCATCCCGGTTTGGGATTCAGAGGGTGCAGTCCCGACTCAGGGGCAGGTTACAGTTATAAAGACAAATACCATATCTTGGTGGATTTTGCAAAAAAAATATCCTGATAGATTTTCCAAGAAACTCCAGTAAAACGACAACAACAACAAAAACCCCCTGAAACTTCAGTTCCTGCTTGCTGCATGATTACAAAGCTAAGATAAGCAGTTGATAGGCAGTAGGCAATTGTAAAACGTCTACAAAAGTTAAGATAGGTATGTAGTTAACAGGCAATCACAAGACATCTGTGGATAGGAGATTACAAGGGTCAAGATGACCAGCTGGCTCTTCCTGGCCTTGTTTTTCTGAGCCAGCATTTGACCACTAAGATGGGAGTTTCACCAAAACAAAATGGAGTTCCTGGGGCGGTACATATATCAATCACATCATCATCATCCATCATCATCAACATCCACAATAAATAAACACTTTTTAAATTTAATTGTTTTTGGTGTACTGTCTGCATGTAAGTAGTGCATGTTTGTGTAGTGTGTAAGGAATTCATATTGAGTGCCATGGAGAGAGGGTGGTCAGATTCCCCTGGAACTGGAGTTAAAGTGGTTCTTTAGTCGCTATGTGGGTGCTGAGATTGAACCATGAGTCTCTGCAGAGAGCAGTTGGTGCTTTAAACCTCTGAGCCCATCTCTCCAGCCCCCAATGAACATCTTTTTTTTTTTTTTTTTTTTATTGGTCTTTTTCGAGACAGGGTTTCCCTGTATCCCCAGTCAGTCCTGGAACTTGCTCTGTAGACCAGGCTGGCCTTGTAACTTTCACAAAGATCCAACCTTCTCTCGCTCCCCAAGTGGTCTAGGATTAAAGGCAATGCGCGCCCGCCCTGGCTTAATAACGCTTTTTTTAAGAAAGGGAAGGACTGTACCTTAGCTTATGTGTGACTATGTGCAGGTATTTTTTTAATATTCTTTTTTTTAAGATTTTTTTTCTATTTTGCTTTATTATTAGTAGGAAGTATATAGTCTTTATTTTTTTTTTAAAACGTGACCATGACATGAGAGAAATAGTCTTTAGATCGCTAAAGTTATTGGACATTGAATCTAGGTCCTTATGAATGCCCAGCACGTGCTCCTTCACTGAACAACTCCAACCCTATTTTAGAGATCTTTGAAAGATTATTCCAAGTAATAAATTAAATGATCATTAACTAAATAATAATAAGGCTTATTACTAAACCTTAACAATAATTTAGTGAAAATTATCCATTACATACTAGAACAAAAAGAAGGCATGATCCTGGTCTCTCAGAACTTAAGGTTGCAACAGGTGCAGAAGATGGGCAGAAAATTACATGAAGCCAAGCATTGGTGGAACACATCTTAATCCACACGTGGAGAACAAGAGGCAAATGGATCCCTAAAAAAAAAAAACAACCAAACTAAAAAAAAGAAAATTAGAATATGTTGTGGTGACACAGGACTCTGAAAAGCAAATATGAGCCCCTAACCCAGACTTAGGGGAAGGAAATGTATTGTTTAGAAAAGATCACCTGATAGAAGCTATGGCCCTGGTAACAGTTTATAGGCAATTCATTTTGATCTCACTATTTTCACATTCTAGATTTGTGGCTATAGCTTCCTACAGCCTAGAGCAAAGGAGCCATTTGGAGCAGCTTGTAGAACAGGGAGAATCTTCCTGTGAATGTCATGTTAAAATAGTGCCCCTTGGCTGTGGCTGAAGCCTAAAATCTGAGCACTCAGGAGGCTAAGGCAGGAGGATTGCTGTGAGTTCCTAGCCAACCTGGGCTACCTAGAAAGTTGCAGGTTACCTTAGTTTTAGTGGCTAACAACTGACTTTAACTCCTGTTCGAGGGGATCTAACTTCTGGACTCTGGGAGGCAGGGATTGGGGGAAGGAGGGCACTGCATATACGTGATACACTTGCATACATGGAGGCGAAACATGAATACAAATATAATAATCAAATTTTTAAAATCCAAAATATAAGATGGAGCTATATAGTTCAGTGGGAAAGAGCTTGGCTAGGATGTGTGAGGCCATATATTTCACCTAGCATCTCTCCATCTCTCCCCTCTTTCTCTCCTCTTTCTCTCTCTCTCTCTCTCTCTCTCTCTCTCTCTCTCTCACACACACACACACACACACAGATACATACACACATTCAAATATCCAAATGATAATTCTACTCTAGGTATTAATGGGAATATTAGTAATACAACTTAAGTGTTCAGTGTTTATTAGCAATACCACTTGAGTTTCTCACTGGAGTCTGAGCTAAATTGTCTTTAGAAGCTTTCTGGCATTGGCAAA
This sequence comes from Rhizomys pruinosus, assembly GCA_009823505.1. Classification (NCBI taxonomy): domain Eukaryota; kingdom Metazoa; phylum Chordata; class Mammalia; order Rodentia; family Spalacidae; genus Rhizomys; species Rhizomys pruinosus. The sequence continues at coordinate 2,400,816 of VZQC01001212.1, forward strand.
GTTTTGTAGAATTGTGGCTAAAGACTATTGAATCAATGATTTCATTGGGAGCACTGGGCATGCAGGTTCTTCATTTATCTTTTTCCTTCTTTTAAAAAATAACATTTTTGTTCATTCTTTGAGAATTCCATACGAAGTATTTTTTCTTTTTAATATAATACTTTTATTGATGTTTTGTGTATTTCATACATCATTTTTCAGTTCAATTTATACATAATCCCCTTTCTCTTCCCCCCACCCCACCCCAGTTCATACATTCTGCCATATATGTCCTGTATCTTTCTCTGTTTCTTTAAAGTTTTTCTCTGTGGATGTTTGTTGCTTTGGGAAGAATTTGACTGTACCAGTCCATTCTTTGACCCAGTCCTTATGTTGTTGTTGTTCCCTCCCATTTGTATTGCTCAAAAATATGCCTATATAAATGTCATATATGTACCAGAATTATGTCCTCTGGGAATAAACTGTATGTTAACTCTGAAATATGTTTAGGAACTCATATTTTTCCCTTTAATTTTATATTACTCTAAATTATGAATACATAACTTCCACCCATATATGTTAATTACCATGTCTGAAAATGAGTGACAAGTTAATTCTAGGGCCCATTAAGAGGTTCACATTATAACAGCACAGTTGCTTTCCGATAGAAAGAAATATAACAATAATGTTGCTCGGCTTGCCTTTCAACTAAGCATTTGGTGCTAGCATCCACGAATGAGGGAAACCAGTCCCCATTTGGTTTTTTGGAACTGTGTCACTTCACTTAGCATAATGCCTTCGAGTTCTATCCATTTACCTGCAAAGTTCATGTCATCCTTTTTTTTCCCCTAGCTTTTTTTAAATTTAAAAAAAAAACTTTTTGTATGTGTATGAGTGTACTGTCTGCATGTAAGTTTGCGCACCCATGTCATGCAATGCCGTGGAAGTCAGAAGAGGGTCTCGGATTCCCCTGGAACTGGAGTTCTCCTGGAATTGGAGTTACAGACGGTTCTTAGCTGCCATGTGGGTGCTGGGGATTGAACCTGGGTCCTCTGCAAGAGCAGTCGGTGCTCTTAACCGCTAGGCCATCTCTCCAGCCCTTATGTCATCTTTCTTTACCACTGCATAAAACTCCATGGTGTAGATGTACCACATTTTTGTCATCCACTCTTCTGTTGAGGGGCATTTGGGTTGGTTCCAGCTTTTTGCTATTGTGAAGAGAGGTGCAATAAACATGGATGTGCATGTATCTTTGCAGTAGATGAGTCTTGTGGGTATATACCCAGGAGTGGTATGGCTGGGTCAGGTGGTAGGCTCATTTTGAGTCTTTTAAGGGTTCTCCACACTACTTTCCACAGTGGTTGCATGAGTTTACATTCCCACCAGCAGTGGATGAGTGTTCCCCTTTCCCCAAAACCTCTCCAGCATTTGGTATCTTTTGTGTTCTTGATCTTAGCCAGTCTTATTGGAGTGAGATGATATCTGAGAATGGTTTTAATTTGCATTTCCTTAATTAACAATGTTGAACACTTTTTAAGATGTTTCTCAGCCATCTTTACTTCCTTGCTGGTGAAGTCTCTGTTTAACTCTTTACTCCATCTTTTGAGTGAATCATTTGTTTTCTTACTTATTTGTTTTTTTGAGTAGTTTATATATTCTGGGTCTCCCACTCTATGGGTTTTCTCACTTCCTTGATTGTTTCTTTCACTGTACAGAAACTTTTGAGTTTGATGAGGTCCCACCTGTCCACTGTAAACCTTATTTCCTGTGCAGCTGCTGTTTGATTTGGAAGGTCTTTTCGTACTGTATGTCTTGTAGATTGCTACCAACTTTTTCTTCTATCACTTTCAGAGTTTCAGGTTTCACTTTGAGGTCTTTGATCTTTGAGTTTATTTTTGTACAGGGTGAGAGGTAGGGTTTTAATTTTGTTCTTCTACAAATGGTGATCTAGTTTGCCAGCACCATTTGCTTAAGATGCTATCTTTCCTCCAATGAGCTTTTTTGGCTCCTTTATCAACTATGAGGTGGCTGAAATTGTATGAGCTCAAGTTTGCATCTTCAGTTTTGTTCCATTGGCCAACAGGTCTGTTTTTTTTCCAGTATGAGACTGTCTTTATGACTATAGCCCTGTAATATAGCTTGAAGTCTGGTAAGGCAATCCCCCCTGTATTGCATTTTTCACTCAAGGTTGCTTTAGCTGTTCAGAGTCTTTTGTTTTTCCATATGAATTTAAGGATTTTTTCCAAGTCTATAAAGAAACTCATGGAGATTTTAATTGGGATTGCATTGAATCTGTATATTAATTTAGGTAGAATGGACATTTTTACTATATTAATTTTTCCAATCCATGAGCATGGGAGGTCTTTCCATGTTCTGATGTTTTCTTTAATCTCCTTCAGGAGCTTATTTTTGTTGTAGAGATCTTTGGTGTCCTTGGTTAGGTTTATTCCTAGGTATTTTATTGTTTTTGAGGCTATTGTGAGTGGGAAGGTCTTGTATTGCTTGTTCAGTTGTTTGTTGTTGGTGTAAAGAAAGGCTACTGATTTTTTTTTTTTTTTTTTTTTGGTCTTTTTGACACAGGGTCTCCCTTTAGTCCTAACTGGCCTGGAGCTCATGATGTAGGCCAGTCTGGCCTTGAACTCACAAAGATCTGCCTGCCTCTGCCTCCCAAGTGCTAGGATTAAAGGTGTGTACCACCACACCCAGCATTACTGATTTTTTTTAGGTGAATTTTGTATCCTGCCACTTTGCTGAAACTCTTAATCGTTTCTAGGAATTTTCTGGCAGAATTTTTAGCATCCCTCAGGTAAACTATCATATCATCTGCAAACAGGGATAGTTTGATTTCCTCTTTTCCCAATTAGTACTCCTTTAGTTTCCCTTTCTTGCCTTATTGCCCTAGCAAGCATTTCAAACACTGTATTGAAGAGGAGTGGTGATGGGGGCAGCCTTGCCAGGTTCCTGCCTTTAAGGGGAATGCTTCTAATTTTTCTCCATTTAGGATGATGTTGGCTGTGGGTTTGCTATATATATGGCTTTGATCATGCTGAGGAGTGTTCCCTTCAGTCTGATTCCCTCTAGGACTTTAAACATGAAGGGATGCTGGATCTTGTCAAAGGCTTTTTCTGCATCAATTGAGATGACTGTGTGATTTTTGTCTTTCAGTCCATTTATGTGTTTTATGATATTTATTGATTAATGTATGTTGAACCATCTCTGGTATGAATCCAACTTGGTCATGATGAATGATTTTCTTAATGTTTTTATTGATGTTTTGTATATTTCAGACATCATTTCTCAGTTCAGTTTAGACATATTCCCCTTTCCCTTCCCCCCACCCCACCCCATAACTGCCATAACACTCCTGCATCTTTCTCTCAGTCTTTTTTTTTTTTTTTTAGGAATTCACATTTTCCTCCTTTAATTTTATATTACTCTGCTGGGCCTGGTGGTGCATGCCTTTAATCCTAGCACTTGGGAGGCAGAGGCAGGTGGATCTTTGTGAGTTCAAGGTCAGCCAGCCTGGTCTACAGAGTCAGCTGGGGCTACAGGGAAACCCTGACTCTAAAAGACCAAAAAAGAATAATAATAATTTTATATTACTCTAAAATACAAGTACATCCTTTCCACTCATATACAATAATTACAGAGTCTGAAAGTAAGTGGTGGTTTGATTGATTCTAGAGCCTGTTAAGAGATTTACATTATAACAGCATAGTTGCTTTCAGATAAACAGAAATATAACAATAATGTTGTTCAGATTGCCTTTCATCTGGGGATTTGGTGTTAGCATCCACAAATGAGGGAGACCATTCACTACTTATTTTCTGGGACTGTGTTACTTCACTTAGCATAATGGCTTTGAGTTCCATCCATTTACCTGCAAAGTTCATGATGTCATCCTTCTTTACTGCTGAGTAGTACTCCATTGCGTAGATGTACCACATTTTTTTCATCTACTGTTGAGGGGCATTTGGGTTGGTTCCAGCTCTTCGCTATTATGAAGAGAACTGCAATAAACATGGATGTGCATGTATCTTTGCAGTAGGATGAGTCTTGTGAGTATATACCCAGGTATGACTGGGTCAGGTGGTAGGCACATTTTGAGTCTTTTAAGGGTTCTCCACGCTGCTTTCCATAATGGTTGTACAAGTTTACATTCCTACCAGCAGTAGATGAGTGTTCCCCTTTCCCCACAACCACTCCAGCATCTGTTGTCTTTTGTTTTCTTGATCTTAGCTAGCCATACTGGAGTGAGATATCTGAAAGTGGTTTTAATTTGCATTTCCTTAATTATTAACCATTTTGAACACTTTTTTTTAAAGGAAAACCGTACTTTAATTTTTTTTTTATTTATTTCTGTATGTGTATCAATGTACTGTCTGCATGCAGGTCTGTGCACCCGTGTCGTGCAATGCCGCGGAGGTCAGAAGAGGGTCTTGGATTCCCCTGGAGCTGGAGTTCTCCTGGAATTGGAGTTTCAGACGGTTCTTGGCCGCCATGTGGGTGCTGGGGATCGAACCCGGGTCCTCTGTAAGAGCGGTCGGCGCTCTTAACCGCTAGGCCACCTCTCCAGCCCTTGAACACTTTTTAAGATGTTTCTCAGCCATCTTTACTTCCTCACTGGTGAAGTCTCTGTTCAGCTCTGTGCTGGATAGCTTTAGTGTCAACTTGACACACCTGGGTTGAGGGAGCCTCAGTTGGGGAATTGGCTCCATTGGATTGGCCTGTGGCCACGTCTGTGGAGTATTGTCTGGATTGTTGGGCAATGTGGGAGGGCCCAGCCCACAATGGGTGGTGCCACCCTGGGCAGGTTGTGTAACAAATAAGAAGGCAGGCTGGGCATGAGCCAGGGAGAGAGCCAGTGAACAGCATTCCTCCATGGCCTGTGCTTCAGCTCCTGCCTCCAGGTTCCTGCCCTGAGTTCCTGCCTTGGGCTCCCTAAGTGATGAACTGTGACCCGGGAGATGTAAGCTAAATAAACCCTTTCCTCCCCAAGTTAGTGTCGGTCAGAGTGTTTTGTCACAGCAATGGAAGATAAACTAGGACAGAAATTGGTACCAGAGAGTGGGGTATTGCTTGTGACAGACCTGACCTTGGTGTTTTGGGGAAGGATTGTGGAAGCGTTTGGAACTTTGGGCTGGGAAGATCATTGAATGGCTAAAGAATGATGCTGTGGAGCTTGGAGCAGTTTTGCTGAAGAATTTGTAGAAGATGGAGGCCTGCCTGGCTTGTGAAGTTTCTAGTTTCAAAGGGAAACAGAGATCATCAGGACTGTTTAATCTGTGGGTTCTGGTCAGCTGGGGCTGAAGAATCAGCTGTAGAGACCAGCATCACTGTGGTGAAATCTTCTGGGAAGAATTTCTTCAGGGTCAGCACGCAGAAGCTGTGTTCCAGAAGGGACCTGAGCCTCCATCTCAAGTCAGAAATGGGACTTGGTAGTGTGTAAGAGTCTCCTATATGGTTCTGGTGTTGAAATTTGAGGGGGTCACAGACAGCAGCTGAGGTTTGGCACTGTGAGAGGTCAGGAAAGACAATTAGTGGAAGTGCACCTCGGTTGCAGTGAAGACCCCAGGATTGCAGGGGTCATGGAGAGAAGCTGAGGCTTTGCACCAGGAGAGGTCAGAAGAGACCATTGGTGAAGGAGCTGCCTCAGTTTCAGTAGGGACCCCAGCTTTTTGGAGATCCCAGGACCATGGGACGACCACCAAAAGCAGCAGCAGGTGTGAAATTGAGTCGGCCTGGGTCTGCAAGATGAGCTGTGTGTTGCCCACGACGGCCGAGTCGTAGGGGGAGCTGCCCGAAACCCTGGAGCCCAGAAAGGATCATTGAGTGAAATCCCAGGTGTCCAGCCTTGAGCTACTTGCTGGACTTAGGTTTTGTTTGAGGTTGCCTGATTCTTCCCTTTTGAAATAAGGACTAGTACTTGTTTTGGATTTTACAGCAGCCCACAGTTTTTTAAGAGGACTTTTTTTAATAGACTGAACTTTTAAGCATTTGGACATTTTAAGGACTTTGGGGCTTTTAAGGTTGTACTGTCTAGGTTGTGATTAATGTTTAACATCATACTTTGGTGATGAGGAACTGAAAGGTGGTGGTTTAATTAGTGATGTGTTTTGTGTGTCAAGTTTGACAAGGGGCAATTGTGCTGGATAGCTTTAGTTCAACTTGACACACACTGGAGTCATCTGGGAAGAAGGAACCTCAGTTGGGGAATTGGCTCCATTGGACTGGCCTGTGGCCACATCTGTGGAGTATTGTCTTGATGGTCGAGCAGTTGGGGGGGGCCCAGCCCACAATGAGTAGTGCCACCCTGCAGGTGGTTGTGTATGGTATAAGAAGGCAGGCTGGGCATGAGCCAGGGAGCAAGCCAGTGAGCAGCATTCCTCCATGGCCTGTGCTTCAGCTCCTGCCTCCAGGTTCCTGCCCTGAGATCCTGCCTTGGGCTCCCTAAGTGATGAACTGTGACCCGGGAGATGTAAGCTGAATAAACCCTTTCCTCCCCAAGTTGGTGTCGGTCAGAGTGTTTTGTCACAGCAGTGGAAGACAAACTAGGACAAGCTCTTTACTCCATCTTTTGAGTAGGTCATTTGTTTTCTTACTTCTATATATATAGTAGTCTATATATTCTTGACGTTAATGCTCTGTCAGATGAATCACTGGTGAAGATTTCCTCCCACTCTGTGGGTTTTCTCTTCACTTCCTTGATTGTTTCTTTTACTGTACAGAAGCTTTTGAGTTTGATGAGGTCCCATTTGTCAACTGATGACCTTATTTCCTGTGCAGCTGCTGTCTGATTTAGAAAGTCTTTTCCTATGCCTATGTTTTGTAAGTTGCTGCCAACTTTTTCTTCTTTCACCTTCAGGGTTTCGGGTTTCACGTTGAGGTCTTTGATCCACTTGGAGTTTATTTTTGTACAGGGTGAGAAGTAGGGGTTTAATTTTGTTCTTTTACAAATGATGATCCAGTTTTGCCAGCACCATTTGCTAAAGATGCTATCCTTCCATTGAGGTTTTTTAGCCCCTTTGTCAAATATGAGGGGGCTGAAATTGTATGAGCTCAAGTTTGCATCTTCAATTTTGTTCTAGTGGTCAACGGGTCTGTTTTTGTGCCAGTACCAGGCTGTCTTTATGACTAGGACCCTGTAATATAGCTTGAAATCTGGTAGAGCAATCCCCCCTGTATTGCATTTTTCACTCAGGGTTGCTTTAGCTATTTGGAGTCTTTTGTTTTTCCATATGAATTTAAGGATTTTTTTTCCAAGTCTGTGAAAAAGCTCATGGGGATTTTGATTGGGATTGTGTTGACTCTGTATATCAATTTGGGTAAAATGGACATTTTTACTATATTAACTTTTCCAATCCATGAGCATGGGAGATCTTTCCATCTTTTGATGTCATTTCAGTCTCCTTCAGGAGTTTAAAATTTTTGATCTTTGGTATCTTTGATTAGGTTTGTTCCCAGGTATTTTATTATTTTTGAGGCTATTGTTCTTATATTCCTTCTCCACTTGTTTATTGTTGGTGTAAAGAAAGGCTACTGATTTTTCCAGGTTAATTTTGTATCCCGCCACTTTACTGAAACTCTTAATCATTTCTAGAAGTTTTTTGGTGGAGTTTTTAGCATTCCCTTAGGTAAACTACCATATCATCTGCAAAAAGGGATAGCTTAACTTCTTCTTTTCCAATTAGTACTCATTTAATTTCCTTCTCTTGTCTTATTGTCCTAGCAAGTGTTTCAAGCATTACATTGAAGAGGGGTGGCGATAAGGGGCAGCCTTGCCAGGTTCCCACCTTTAAGGGAAATGGTTCCATTTTTTCTCCATTTAGGATGATGTTGGCTGTGGGTTTGCTATATATGGCTTTGATCATGCTGAGGAATGTTCCCTTCAGTTTGATTCCCTCTAGGACTTTAAACATGACGGGATACTGGATCTTGTCAAAGGCTTTTTCTGCATCAACTGAGATGATCATGTGTTTTTTGTGTTTCAGTCCATTTATGTGTTTTATGATATTTATTGATTTATGTATGTTGAACCATCCCTGCATCTCTGGTATGAATCCAACTTGGTCGTGGTGGATGATCTTTTTGATGTGGGTCTGTATGTGATTTGCAAGTATTTTGTTGAGAATTTTTGCATCTGTGTTCTAATGAGATGGGTCTATAGTCTTCCTTTTTGGTTGTGTCTTTGCCTGGTTTGGGTATAAGAGTGATCCTGGCTTCATAGAAGGAATTTGGGAGATTTCTCTTTGTTTATATCCTTCTGAAAAGTTTGAGTAGTAAAGGTTGTAAGACCTCTTTAAATGTTTTGTAGAATTCTGCTGTGAAACCACCTGGGCCCGGGTTTGTTTGTTTTTTTAGGTTGGGAGGTTTTTTATTACATCTTTGGTTTCTTTGAATATGTCTACAATTATTCTTCTAAGGTCCATTCTTGGTTTCCTTCCAGGGAGATCTCATTGTAGGGATCTTCTATAGGACTGGTCAAGTTCGGTGTGGATTTATTATGAGCTTTTCCCATATTGTTATTTTTTTCGTTGTGGCTTTGGCATGTGGGTTTATTTTTTGTTTGGATTCTGGTGCTTATTTCAAATGTTAATATGGAGGATTGGTTGGTCACTCACTGTGCTTCCTGCTGGTCAGTTCTTCTACATTGGCTGTGCAGTCTAGAATCACTAACGCTGCACTCGGCGGATCATCTGTACTGCAGCTCCACCAGCTTACAGGATCCTCTGCAGCACTGGTGTGTGCTGGCCTCCTAGAGGATATGACATATTTTAATCATATTCACTCTCTCTCCTCTCCTTCCAGATCCACCACACCTCCCTACCCACCAACTCTCCCTCTGACTCTCCCTCTTCTATCAGTTGCTAATAGCTTCTCAGCCTCCTCCCTCCATGCTATGATTTTTGTCTGGTTTGAGCTTGCATGGTTCACAATCTCTGTGAGTTCGTAAGTGCAACTGCCGTTTTGGATCCAGAAAACACCTTTTCACTGTAGTCGTCCACAGCCTCTGACTTACAATCTTTCTGGCCTTCTCCCTCTGTGATCCCTGAGTCAGGGTTTAATGTAGCCCATGCTGGCTTTGAACTTGCTATGTAGCTGAGGATGACACTGAACTTCTAATTCTCCTGACTCAATCTTCCCAAATGCTGGGATTACAGTTGTGAGACATCACACCCAGTTTATGCATGTATGGAACCTACACTTCATGTATACTAGGCAAGCATTCAAACATCTGAGCTATGCCTCTGGATGTGTTTTAGAATTAAAAAAAATCAAAATATTCTGGCATGTACATTTTATTCACTTCCTGAAAAAGCTAGGGTATAGTCTTTGATCCCTACCCTCTACTTGGTACATTAATTTAATGGATATACAATTCCTTTGTGAACTGTCACACCTTATCATGAAATAATACATTACATTTAAATACTTTTTTGTCTTTTTGAGACAGGGTCTCCCTGTAGCTCCAGCTGTCCTGCCACTCACTATGTAGACCAGGCTGCCCTTGAACTCACAAAGCTCCTCCTGCCTGTGCCTCCTGGTGCTGGGATTAAAGGCGTGTGCCACCACACCTAGCTTAAATAAATTTAAAAAAAAAAACAAACACAAATATCACATACTTTCCCTCATATGTGGAGCTTAAAAGAAGTTGATTTCAGAATATCAAAGAGTTGGATAATAAGAGGCTGGGAGGGTATAATAAAGAAGAGGTAGGAGAGGTCAGGTAGCAGATACCAAGATACGGTTAGATAGTAGGAATGTATTTTAGTATTCTATAGAGTGGTATTTTTAACAAGAACCTATTATATATTTGAGAAATAGAAGAGATGAATCCTAAGGTTCCAAAGATAAATGATAATAAGATGCATTTTGAACCAAGTGTGGTGGTGCATGCCTTTAATCTTAGCATTTGGGAGACAGGAGTAAACAGATCCTAAGAATTCAAAGCCTGGTCTACAGGGGGAGTTCCAAGCTAGCCATGGATATATAGTGAGACCCTGTCTCCAAAGAAAAACAAAAGCAACAAAAAGATAAGAAGATGGAAATGTTCATTACCCTGATTTGGTCATTAAACACTATATACATACACTATAGTATCAAGGCAACGTTGGAAAGAGAAGGGTTCCAGAGGAGTGGGCAGAGAGAGAGGGGAATGGAGGAGGGGGTGTATGATACATCATATACATGAAAAGAAAAAATAGAAATAGTAAATTGTGCTCCACAAATGCACCATTGTTACATTAGTGAAAAATAGCAAGGACCGTGAAGAGTCATAGGAAACAGTGGAAAGGCATATTTTGTATTTTTATATAACTAAATGAAAACTTTTTATCCCCTGCCCCATGAAAAACTGATCAGACCAAAATCAGTCACTCAAAACAACCAAAACCCTGAAACAATAAGACTTGTTATAAAGTTTATTCTAAACTAGATTCAGGGAGCCATCTGGTGGCAAATTGATAAGTTGTCTGTGATTTTTTTTTTAATTTAATTTTTATTGATGCTTTGTGCATTTCGTACATCATTTTCCAATTCAGATCAGGCATATTTCCCTTCCCACCGACCCAACCACCCAAACCCCCAACCCCCATCCCCACAAGATCATGTATTCTTCCGTAACCTCCTGTCCTTGCAATCTTTTTTCCTTCTGTTTTTTTTTTTTTTTTTTTTTTTTTTTGTTTTTTTTTTTTTTTTTTTTTTTTTTCATTTTTTTTTTAGCTATAAGTGAAGTTTTAGGATTGGCCAGAGAACTTTGACCAAGGATGCCCCCACACTAATCTCAGGGTAATATAACATTTTTTTCTTTCTTCACACTAAAGTATGTCAAGAAGAATACAGTAGTTGGTGCCAAACATACTAAATCAATCACTGCCCCTTGGTTTTAAAGTAAGTTGGAAATTATTAGAGATTCTTAAGTGGCCTTCATAGGAAAAGTTTTTTTATTATATTTTGAAATCCTTAGATAGCAACAGTGTTATTTAGGATTGCTAAATCCACATTGCTATGTTCCAACTGAGTCCATGTGGAAGCTTGTCTTATGTGTTTTCTGTTTAGCTTTTATTTATTTATTTTTTTATTTTTTTTTTTTTTTTTTGTTTTGTTCCTTTTTTTTTTTTTTTTTTTTTTTTTTTTTTTTTTTTTTTTTTTTTTTTTTTTTTTTTTTTTTTTTTTTTTTTTTTTTTTTTTTTTTTTTTTTTTTTTTTTCATTTTATCTATTTATCTGATTGTTTATGTCCTCTTTGAGGCCACTGACATTTTAAGGAGCTATAACCTGCCCTGTTTCAATGGATTCATCCATAGAGGGGAGGCAAACGGGAGGCTGATTTTGTACAAAGTGCATTCAACTTTATGGAAAAGCAGCTTCTCTCTCCCTGGCTTAGCATAAAACAAACAAAAAAAAGTTTATTTTCCTTTGATGTTAAATGTGCTATCAGAACTCTGGGTGTTTTCCTTACTGAAATAAAATAAACATGAGCTCCTTCCAAGTGTGAATGATGTCATAGCTGTTGGACCATTTCATTTCTACGCCACCAATGACCACTACTTCTCGGATCCTTTCTTTTTTTTTTTAATTTTTTTTTATTAATTTTATTTATTTCTGTATGTGTATGAATGTACTGTCTGCATGCAAGTTTGTGCACCCATGTCGTGCAATGCCGCGGAGGTCAGAAGAGAGTGTCGGATTCCCCTGGAGCTGGAGTTCTCCTGGAATTGGAGTTTCAGACGGTTCTCGGCCGCCATGTGGGTGCTGGGGATCGAACCCGGGTCCTCTGTAAGAGCGGTCGGCGCTCTTAACCGCTAGGCCATCTCTCCAGCCCCGGATCCTTTCTTAAAGTATTTGGGAACATACTTGAACTTACACTGGGCTAATGTTGTTTACTACAGTCCAGAGGAGGTTAAGCTGGTGGCTGAAGGATTTGATTCAGCCAATGGAATCAATATTTCACCTGACAAAAAGTATGTCTATGTTGCTGATACATTGGCTCATGAAATTCATGTTTTGGAAAAACAACCTAATATGAATTTGACTCAATTAAGGTTCTGCAGTTGGGTACGCTGGTGGAGAATCTATCTATTGATCCTTCCTCTGGTGACATCTGGGTTGGATGTCACCCTCATGGCCAGAAGCTCTTCGTGTACGACCCGAGCCATCCTCCCTCCTCAGAGGTTCTTCGAATCCAGAACATCCTATCCGAGAAGCCTTCAGTGACTACAGCTTATATCAACAATGGGTCTGTCATCCAGGGAAGTTCTGTGGCAACTATATATGATAGGAAACTTCTCATAGGCACTTTATATCAGAGAGCCTTATACTGTGAACTCTAAATTGTATTTTTTTTGGCATGGAAGTGCAATAACTTGTAAAAAATTAATCTTCTTAGGAATTGGTAATTCTAAGGGACTTTAACCAGTAGTGCTGTGTTCTGTATCTTATCTGATTTGTATATTCTTTCTTTTGCTGCTGCCGTTGTTGAGATTTAGGTGGTTTTGTTTTAGATTGGTTGTGGTTTGATTTTTGTTTTGCTTGGGGGACAGGATCTGGCTATTTAGTCTGGGCTGGTCTTAATCTCTAGATCCCCTTGACTCAACCTCCTACATGTTAGAATTGCAGGTATGAGCCATCATTCCAGTTGTTTTAGTCGAGTTCTCTTTACTCTGGTGTGCTGGAGAGCTTTAGTGTCAATTCGACACACCTGGGTTGAAGGAGCCTCAATTGGGGAATTGGCTCCACTGGACTGGCCTGTGGCCAAGTCTGTGGAGTATTATCTTGATTGTTGTGTTATGTGGGAGGACCCAGTCCACTGTGGGTGATGCCACCCAGGCAGGTTGTTGTGTATGGTATAAGAAAGCAGGCTGGGCATGGGCCAGGGGAGCAAGCCACTAAGCAGCATTCCTCCATGGCCTGTGCTTCAGCTCCTGCCTCCAGGTTCATGTCCTGAGTTCATATGTTTGGCTCCCTCAGTGATCAACTGTGACCCAGGAGATGTGAACTGAATAAACCCTTTCCTCCCGAAGTTGGTGGCGGTCAGTGTGTTTTGTCACAGCAATTGAAAGAGAAACTAGAACATCTGGACATTTCTTTCCTGCTGCCACAGCGTGGTGTTTAATCAGTGTCTGTTATATTTGGTGAATGAAAAAACCAAAGGAGAATTCATTGTATTCTCTGTAGTTCTTTAGCTGAGGGTTCTGTTTGTATTTAAAACAAAAATTATTTCCGTGCAGCTTTTGGTTTCGACCTTTACACATTTTTTTCCCTTTAGGTGCTAGAGGTCAGACCCAGGGCCTTGCTCATGCTAAGCATGTGCACACACTCTAGCCCGACCTTTACCGATGTGAAGATAGAAGAGCATATTGGGTGATAAGTCTCTCAGCCCTGCCTTCAGCCTCCTGGAAGTTCCTGGATGCAGAGAAAAAGCCAAGACACTCTGAAATCCTGGGTTGTTGCAAGGAAGAACATCACAGAAAGCAGAGGGAACAGCAGAGTTCTCTCCCAAGAAAAGAAAAGTGCATCTTATACAATACAGAAGAAAAAAAGAAAAGAAAGTGCAGTAGCTCTGTGTGTGTGTGTGTGTGTGTGTGTTTTGCATGTTTGTATTTGTGTGCACATGTGTGGGTATGCTTATATGTACAAAGGCAGGTGGGTATCATCATTGATATCTCTTCATGTATTTACTGAGACAGGCTGTTTCACTACTAAACTTGGACTCGTCAGTGCTGGCCAGTGTAACTGACTAGCTTCCTCCAGGGATCCCATCTCTGCCTTCTGAGCGCTAGACTTACAGGTGGTCCTCAGGCCTGACTGGCTTTTTTGTAGGTTATGGAGATCCAAACTCAAATCCTCATGCTTGCACAGCAAGTGCTTTACCCACGGAGGCATTTCTTCGGCCTGCTTTTCAGTTTATTATCTTAAATTTATCTTGCCAGTGGAAAAAATATAATACATTCTCTTACATCCTGGTTGTATCTGAATGATTTCTTCTAGTTGCAAAATCTAGTGAACTTACTATCACATAACAGTCACTTTACCAGGTGGAGATGTTGCTATATGAAAATGGCAGTTGGGTGGAGAGATGGCTCAGTGGTTAAGAGCACTGAATGCTCTTGCAGAGAACCCGGGTTCAATTCCCAGCACCCACATGGTGGCTAAAAACCGTCTTTAGGGCTGGGCATGGTGGTGCACACCTTTAATCCCAGCACTCAGAAGACAGAGGCAGGTGGATCTCTGTGAGTTCAAGGCCAGCCTGTTCTACAGAGCAAGCCAGGCCAGCTGGGACTAAAGGGACACCCTGTTCCTAATTAATTAATTTATCAAGACAGGGTGTCCCTTTAGTCAATTAATTAATTAAAATGTAAGGTCTACGAGGACAGGGACCTTTGGTCCTCCCATATATCTCAGGGAACAATGACTGGTACACAGAAGGCACATACATATTTCTTGGGGCTTGAGAGATGGCTCAGCAGTTAAGAGCACCAACAGCTCTTGCAGAGGACCTGGGTTCGATTCCCAGCACCCACATGGCGGCTAAGAACTGTCTTTAAGCCAGGCGTGGTGGCACCCGTCTTTGATCCCAGCACTTGGGAGGCAGAGGCAGGTGGATCTCTGTGGCCTGGTCTACAGAGTGAGCTCCAGGCCAGCCAGGGCTATAGGGAGACCCTGTCTCAAAAAAAAGGGGGGGGGCAGTTAAACCAAATGAAAAAAAATCATCTTTTTTTCCTCTTTTTGGATGGTTTTCTTTTCCTTTCTATTTCATCTATTTTTAGTTATTTGTAGTATGAAGCATTCAAAAGGCCTGCATTCATATCCCCAGCTTTATCTATTTGGTTTGTAATTCTGAATTAAATTGACCCATCTTTAGGTCATCTATAAGTTCAGAATTGGGCTCATATGAAGATCAAATTAAATAACACATTTGAAATTATGGCAATGGGTTCTAGCTAAAGCCCACAAGGACCAAGAATGCAGTTGAACAAAGCAGATATTTACTCACTGTGGAGAACACGTGTTATCAACAACTATGGGACACCTCAGTAGAAAGACTGTGAATATTACTAGATTCAGGCCATGGTTGGAGGATATGTGGGAGGATGCAGGGATGCAGGGGTTTGCTCTGGACTGAATGTTCTCAGAGTTCAAGGACAATCTATGACTCTGTATCTCATTAAGTATGTCGAGTGCCAACTAGAGTGAGGCTGAAGTTTTAAAGATAAAGAATCAGCAGAGGGGCTGGAGAGATGTCTCAGCCGTTAAGAGTTCTGGTTGCTTTTCCAGAGAACCTGAGTTCGGTTTTCCGAACCCACATGGTGGCTAACAACTTTCTGTAACTCTAGTTGGAGATTTGGTACCCTATTCTGGCCTCTGTAGGCCTTGTGTATACATGGTGCATGTACATGCATGCAGGCACAACACTCACATACATACAAGAATAAATCAAAGAAATTAAAGAATCGGCAGAGACTCATAGTAACCCCGAGAGGAGTTGGTTGGTATTGTGTGGGTTGCACAGTGACCATATGTTTTTCTGAGTATAGACAACCTTACGAAGGGAATCACAGTGACCTCGACTGCTATGAGTGTTCTGTGAGATGGCAGTAGGAGAATGACGTGGCTTAGCTGTGAGTGCCAGGTCAGCTTCTGAGTGTGTCAAGGCTAGCTGTAAAATTCAGGCCAGTCCCTATGTCAGGACCCGCTGTTTTATTTCTTAGAAAGTATCTTAGAATCTGCATAATAAAAACTTGATTACATTTCCATTGTAACTGAATATTTGATGGCATATTGTTTTCCTTTGATACTGAACAATGACCCCATAGAGAGAACATAGCTCATCCAGCTTTTTATCTCCCTCATGACATAGGGGCCTAATATACTGAAACAAGGCATGCTGCCTTTTCTCTATGTGCTGGCCTCTGCTCCCTTAACTAGCTTGTATAAACAAGTACAGTGTACAAAGCAGTGACTTCGATGGCACATTGACAGAATGGCATTGCTGTGTGGAAGGCAGCCAAAAGAGAAATTTACTGTGTATTCTCTCAAACATTTTTATTAACTTTTTGTGATTTACATATAATATAATTTGATGGTATTTAGCACCCCTCCCACACCTCACACCCCCCTTGCCGCCCTCCCCACCCAATTTTGCAGCCATCAGCTGCAAATAGTTCCTCAGGTAGGGTTGAGATTTCTTACCCACTACCCAACGTCTATGCTGGGAGTTTGTCTGGTTTGAGCTTGCATTGGACTTGTCACTATTGCTGTGAGTTCATATGAGTAACTGACCACCTGTCCTTCTTGTCATCCACCTCCTCTGGCTCTTAAAGTCTTTTAGCCCCATCTTCCGCAATGGTCCCTGAGCCCTGGGAGGCAGAAGTTTGATATAGGTGCCCTATTTAAGGATAGGTGCTCTGCAGCCTCTTGTTCTAGGCACTTTGGGCAGTTGTGGCTTTCTGTGTTAATCACCAAAGGAAGTTTCTCAGTGAGAGTTGAGAGATGGGTATAACAAGTCATTAGAAGTTAGTTTAATACTATATACGTTTAAGCCGGGTGTGGTGGCGCACGCCTTTAATCCTAGCACTTGGGAGGCAGAGGCAGGCGGATCTTTGTGAGTTCAAGGCCAGCCTGGTCTACAGAGTGAGTTCCAGGACAGCTGGGGCTACAGGGAGACCCTGTCTCAAAAAGACCAAAAAAAAAAAAATATACTATATATGTTTGGTAGAAAATAGTGTTATACTCTTCCCTATGCCTTGTGATCTTTTTAGCCTCAGTTTCTTAGGCCTGATATCAATGTCAGGTATGGGCTCTGTCCTATGGAGTGGACCTTAAACCCAATCAGAAAGCGGCTGGTTATTTCTATAATATCCGTGCCACTATTTTGTTGGTGGGTATAATATCTTGCCAGGCCAATGATGGTAGTGCCATAGATCCTCAAACACTATTGGCCATTGATCTTGCTCTTGGTTATCCACCAGAACTTCATGGTAAGACCCTATTGCTGAAGTCACTACATACATGAGCTGTAGGACAAACAAGGGGGAATCAAGCTGCCACTGATTGCAAAACTTCATTTCTAGTGGCTAGCTTTTATAGTGCTGGAAGGTGCTATATATGCTACTAGAAGGAAAAAAATCATCAATTTCTCAAACATTTAAAAAGCTCCTTGAGGGGCTAGAGAGATGGCTTACTGGTTAAAAGTGCCGACCGCTCTTGCAGAATACCCGGGTTCAATCCCCAGCACCCACATGGCGGCTGAGAACCGTCTTTAACTCCAGTTCCAGGGGAATCTGACACACTCTTCTGACCTCCGTGGCATTGTGCGATACAGATGCCACCTTTATCATTCTTAAAAGAATACAGTATGCATTCTGCTGGTTATCTACTAAGACCAGCACTATACTAGGTTCCATGTGTCTACTATAAAAATTGAAAGACAAACTTCAATTGAAATCTGGTTAAGGAAACAAGACTCATGTAGCTGAAGCAGCTCTGGAGCAACCAACCAAACATTTTAGGGTCAAACAGTATGTCCAGACTCATAAATCCCACTGCTGAATGTGCCTTTGCTAGTCACTGATCCTAATGCCCTCTTTTTAAATCTTGCCTTCCAGAGATGATAGCGTTCCACAAAGGGACAAACAGTAATCTATTCAGTAGGTCTTTAGTAAGTGCCTACTATGGCCAGGCGTGGTGGCACACGCCTTTAATCCTAGCACTTGGGAGGCAGAGGCAGGTGGATCTTTGTGAGTTCCAGGCCAGCCTGGTCTACAGAGTGAGTTCCAGGATGGCTGGGACTACAGGGAGACCCTGTCTTGAAAAAGACAAAAAAAAGTAAGTTCCTACTATGAACCAGATATCTAGACTCCAATCACTTAAATATTACAAAAATGAAAATAAGACAGTTTGGCACTATGGGAAGGAAACAACTAAAGCCATTCATCATCTCTTTTCACTACTGAGCTTCCCTACTTCTGCCCATCGTGTGATAATCATGTTAACAATCTGAAATAGAATTCGAGAATTTAGGGTTAGGAGCACCATTGTTTCTTGAGGGACCCACATAAATATATTTTACATTTTTCTATTATCAAAGACATATTCAAAGTAAATAATGTAAATATTCAAAATAGAATTTAATGTTATTTTTCAAGAGAGACAGCATGAGATTAGCTACTCTTTAAATTCATCATTAGTTTTTTCCCCAGAAAAAAAAAAAAACAGTGGATTTGGACACTAGTCGGTGGCCAAACTAATACTTTGTATCACTATTAGCTGTGTCACTTTGGGACAAGTACTTAATCTTTCAACTTTCATTTCCTCATTCATAAAATGAAGATAAAGGTATTTTCTACCTTTCTGAGTCATCCTGGGTTTAAATAAGGTAATGACGCTGCCTTAGTATTATCTTCTACTGATGTTAAATACGATATTTGAGGAAAAGATTAATTAGCCAGCCTTTCTTTCCAATTAAAATTCATAAAATAAATGTCAAGTTCTTGACAATGATGGATGAATCTATCCTTTAAGACAATGGCTGTTTTTCCCTATGATTTTATCATATTTCTGGGGGGAGGAAAATTCTTAAAATATCTAACCATCTAATCATGGTAGGCAACCCAAAGCAAAGGCAACAGTCTATTATTTTGGGTGTCTCTGAGTCCTCCTTGGCCAATAATTGTAGGGAGGTAACCTATGCCTGGTACTAAGATTTAATAACATGTCTTCAGGGAGCAGCATTGTTCACCTATTGTCTTTTGAGGCAATTGTGAATGGGGTTGTTTCCCTGATTTCTTTTACAGTGTATCATTATTGTTTTATCGGAGGGCTTCTGAGTTTTGTATGTTAATTTTGTACCCTGCCGCTTGGTAGAAAGTTTTTATCAACTCTTAAGAGTTTTCTGCAAATCGCATACAGACCCACACCAAGAAGATCATCCATCATGACCAAGTTGGATTCATACCAGAGATGCAGGGATGGTTCAACATATGAAAATCAATAAATATCATCAAGCATATAAATGGACTGAAAGACAAAAACCACACCATCATCTCAATTGACTCAGAAAAAGCCTTTGACAAAATCCAGCATCCCTTCATACTTAGAGTCCTAGAGGGAATTGGATTGGAGGGATCATTCCTCAATGTAATCAAAGCCATATACAGGAAACCCACAGCCAATATCATCCTAAATGGGGAAATGACAGAAGCATTCCCTTTAAAGGTAGGAACTCAGCAAGGCTGCCCCTGTCAACTCTCCTCTTCAATATACTGCTTGAAAAACTTGCTAGAGCAATAAGGCGAGAAAAGGAAATTAAAGGAGTACTAATTGGAAAAGAGGAAGTCAAACTATCCCTATTTGCTGATGATATGATTGTTTACTTAAGGGATGCTAAAAACTCCACCAGAAAACTCCTAGAAATGATTAAGAGCATCAGTAAAGTAGCAGGATACAAAATTAACCTAGAAAAATCAGTAGCCTTTCTTTACACCAACAAGCAACTTAAGAAGGAATTCAAGGAGACCTTCCCACTCACAATAGCCTCAAAAACAATAAAATACCTAGGAACAAACCTAACCAAAGACAACAAAGATCTCTACAACAAAAATTTTAAACACTTGAAGAAAGAAATTGAAGAAGACATCAGAAGATGGAAAAACCTCCCATGCTCATAGATTGGGAAAATTAATATAGTAAAAATGTCCATTCTACCCAGACTCTTGTATAGATTTAATGCAATCCAAATTAAAATCCCCAAGAGTTTCTTCACAGGCTTGGAAAAAAAAGTCCTTAATTTCATTTGGAAAAACAAAAAACCCCAAATAGCCAAAACAACCCTGCATGAAAAGAGCAATACAGGGGGGATCTCTATGCCAGATTTCAAACTCTAACACAGGGCTATAGTCATAAAAACAGCCTGGTACTGGCACAAAAACAGACCTGTTGTCCAATGGAACAAAACCGAAGATTCAAACTTGAGCACATACAATTTCAGCCATCTCATATTTGACAAGGGGGCCAAGAAGACACAATGGAGAAAGACAGCATCTTCAGCAAGTGGTCTTGGCAAAGCTGCATCACCACTTGTAGAAGAATGAAATTAAACCCCTACCTCTCGCCCTGTACAAAAGTCAACTCCAGATGGATTGAAGACCTCAACGTGAAACCCCAAACTCTGATGGTGATAGAAGAAAATGTTGGCAGCAGACTACAAGACATAGGTGTAGGAAAAGACTTCCTAAATCAGACAGCAGCTGCACAAGAATTAAGGTCAACAATTGACAAATGGGACCTCATTAAACTCAAAAGCTGTACATCAAAAGAAACAATCAAGGAAGTGAAGAGAAATCCCACAGAGTGGGAGGAAACCTTCACTGCAGAAACATCTGACAAAACATTGATTTCCAGAATATATAAAGTACTCAAAAAACAAAGAAGAAAGAAAACAAATGACCCACTCAATAGATGGAGCAAAGAGCTGAACAGAGATTTCACAAGTGAGGAATTAGAGATGGCTGAGAAACATCTTAAGAAATGTTCAATATCATTAATAATTAAGGAAATGTAAATCAAAACCACTCTAAGATATCATCATACTCCAATAAGACTGGCTAGGATCAAGAAAACAAATGATACCAAGTGCTGGAGAGGTTGTGGGGAAAGGGGAACACTCATCCACTGCTGGTGGGAATGTAAACTCGTACAGCCACTATGGAAAGCAGTGTGGAGAACCCTTGGAAGACTTGGAATGAACTTGCCACCCGACCCAGCCATACCACTCCTGGGCATGTACCCTCAAGACTTACGCCACCACAGAGATACATGCACGGCCATGTTTATTGCAGCTCTCTTCACAATAGCAAGGAGCTGGAACCAACCTAAATGCCCCTCAACTGACGAGTGGATAGAGAAAATGTGGTACATCTACACAATGGAGTTCTATGCAGCAGTAAAGAAAGACGACATCACGAGCTTTGCAGGAAAATGGCTGGAGCTAGAGGACATCATGCTGAGTGAAGTAACACAGTCCCAGAAAAACAAACGACGAATGGTATCCCTCATCTGTGGATGCTAGTGCCAATTACCCAGTTGTAAGTATTTCTTGTGTAGGGCCCCCTGAGCTTCTGTACAAAGCAGTTGGACATAATGCATTTTGGAAACAACAACAACAACAGAAAATACTGCATCAAAGAACTGACTGAAACAGTGAACTTCTGCTCAAAACAGTCAACGTCCCCATGGAAAATATTGAGAAAGACTAAGAGATGGAAAGCATGTTTGGCAGAATGCACGAGCTCTGACGGGGTGGGGGAATGAGCGGGAACACGGGTCTAGATTTGTTAAAAATAAATAAATAAATACAAATAAAAATAAATAAATAAACAATAAAAATAAAAACAAAGAAACAACTGCTTCTATGATGGGGCTGAAAGCTGTATCTCTCCAGTAAGAGATGCATATTTAGAAGGCAGTGTGATACTATGTCCACTTAGCAAATTAAAAAGTAGGGCAGGTTCACGCCGGGCATGGTGGTGCACACCTTTAATCCTAGCACTCGGGAGGCAGAGGCAGGTGGATCTTTCTGAGTTCAAGGCCAGCCTGGTCTACAGAGAGAGTTCCAGGAGAGCTGGGGCTACAGGGAGAGCCTGTCTCAAAAAGACCAAAAAAAAAAAAAAATAGTTTTCTGTTGGTGTGTTTCGGGTCTATTATGTATAGAATCATATCATCTGCAAACAAGAATACTTAGACATCCTTTCCTATTTGTATCCCCTTTATCACTTTTCTGGTCTTATTGTTCTAGCTAAGACTTCAAGTAGTGTGTGTGTGTGTGTGTGTGTGTGTGTGTGTGTATTGCTTGCATATATGTAACTGCACCCATGTCATGTAATACCTGTGGAGGCCAGAAAGGGGCATCAGATCCCCTGGAACTGGAGTTACCAACAGTTGTTAGCTGCCAAGCGGGTGCTGGGATCAAACCCAAGTCCTCTGCATGAATAGCAAGTGCTCTTAACCACTGAACCATTTCTTCAGCTCCCTCAAGTTTGATAATGAATAAGTGTGAAGAAAGTTATACCTTGTCTTTTTTATTTGAGACTTTCACATTAGTACTGTATTTACCTCATTTTCCCTCTTCCCTCTTCCCTTCCAACTCCTCTCACATTTCCCCCACTCCCTCTCAATATCCCAACCTCTTCTTTATTATTGTTACAAATATTCATATGTACATATATAAAAACAACCTACTGAGTCCATCAAATGACCAATGAGCCACTGCTTGTAGTATGGATCTGAAATAGTCCTCAAAGCCTGTGTTTTAGGAGCTTGGCCTTCAGCCCATGGTGCTCTTGGGAGGTTACACACACACACACACACACACGCACAAAATAAACAAACAAATAAATAAATAATACAAATCTTTTTTTGTGTGTGTCTTTTTGAGACAGGGTCTCCCTGTAGCTCCAACTGTCCTGAAACTCACTATGTAGACCAAGCTGGCCTTGAACTCATAGAGATCCACCTGCCTCTGCTCCCAAGTGCTGGGATTAAAGGCCTGCACCACCACGTCCAGCCAATAATACAAATCTTTTCTTTTTTGTGTGTATGAATGTACTGTCTACATGTAGTTTGGTGCACCCATGTCATGCAATGCTGCGGAGGTCAGAAGAGGGTGTCAGATTCCCCTGGAACTAGAGTCAAAGATGGTTCTTAGCCGCCATGTGGGTGCTGGGAATGGAACCCGGGTCCTCTGCAAGAGTAGTCAGTGCTCTTAACCAATGAGCCATCTCTCCAGCCCCAATACAAATTTTATTTTATTTTTTTCAATATAAATTTTAAAGCAACATATATTGCTTATTATAGTCATATGAATCTTAGAAAAAAGATAAAGGTACAAATTGTGAATATTAGAAAGAATAAAAGAGAAAAGTTAGATCCCTATTAGGGGCATCCCCTTAAAGAGAACGTTGGTTGGGACACTGGCCCGTTCCTATTTCTTTTGCTTCCCAGCTACCCTGAGGTGAACAGGTGTCTGTCACCACATACTTGCACCATAAGGTACTGGAATACCTCAGGATGTGGATTTAAAACCTCTGAGTTCCTGAATAAATTTTTCTTCTTCTTTTTATGTGTATTATCTTAAGAATTTGTTATAGTGACAGAAAGCTGACTAACATAGAATACCAGTCTGCAGATGGCCATGGAAGTCATTGTAGGAGGCTAGATCTTGAGAAAAGAAGAAAAGATGAAATCTCATTGTGTAACCATGAAGATAAGCATCAAGTAAGACAGTGATAGAAGGAAGGAGCCTGAAAAGCAGACAGGGGCATATAGAGGAAAGAGGAGAAGCATAGAGCCATAGAAGCCAAGAAAGGAAGAAGTGGTGAAGGGTAGGAGATGCTAACAGGAGGGCAGTAGGACAGAGCCTGGGGTTCTTCTGAATTTAGTAATAAGAGCGTTGCTGGTAACTTGGAGGATTTAGTGGAAAAGTAGATTTCAGTAAGTAGATGGGAAAACCTGAACATAAAACACTGGGGGAAAAATGCTTTTAAGAAATAGGTATAAAGCTTGCTATGGTGATGCATGCCTTTAATCCCAGCAACCTGTAGGCAGAGGCAGGTTTGAGGCCAGTCTAGTCTACACAGCGAGTTCCATGCCAGACAGGGATATATAGTGAGACCCTGTCCCAAAAATAATAATGGGGCCTGGAGAGATTGCTCAGTGGTTAAGAGAACTGGGTGTCCTTCCAGAGAACCTGGGTTTGAATTCTAGCACATGGTGGCTAACAACTTCAGTTCCAGGGGATCTAAACCCCTTCTGTCCTCTGCAGGTATTGCACAACATGGGTGCATTTATGTACATTCAGAGAATACACAGATACACACCAAATAAAAATAAATTCAAAAAAATAATAAAGGGGGAAAAGTCTATAGTACAGCCAGAGATAAATGTACAGTTAAGTGGAATTTTCTTAAAAATAAAAAAAGAGTTAATTAAGTTTAAATAGTAAAAGATAGTCAACCAATAGAGTGAAGTATTAGAAATGCTACACATCAAGTCTTAATTGATAGCACAAGGTGGTGTAGAGGGCAGGAGGCATTTACTTTAGGATGAGAATATAAGAGACCTCTTGAGTAGTGTAATGAATGGAAAGGGAAGGATGCTGTGCTGGGTAGCTTTAGTTGTCAACCTGACACTCCCTGGTTGAGGGAACTTCAAATGGGGAATTTCCTCCATTCCTCTGGCCTCCGTGCGTGTCTTTGGAACATTTTCTTGATTGTTGAGTGATGTGGGAGAGCCCAGCCCACTGTGGGTGGTACCACCCCTGGGCAGTCAGTCCTGTATTGTATAAGAAAACAGGCTGAGGGGCTGGAGAGATGGCTCAGTGGTTAAGAGCACCGACTGCTCTTGCAGAGGACCCAGGTTCGATTCCCAGCACCCACATGGTGGCTGAAAACTGTCTTTAACTCCAGTTCCAGGGGAATCCAACGCCCTCTTCTGACCTCCAAAGCATGGCACAACATGGGTGTACCAACCTACATGCAGACAGTACACTCATACACGTAAAAAAAAAAAGTGGGGGCTGGAGAGATGGCCTAGCAGTTAAGAGCACCAACTGCTCTTGCAGAGGACCCGGGTTCGATCCCCAGCACCCACATGGCGGCTAAAAACCGTCTTTAACTCCAGTTCCAGGGGAATTTGACACCCTCTTCTGACCTCCGTGGCATTGCACTACATGGGTGCACAAACCTGCATGCAGACAGTACATTCATACACATACGAAAATAAATAAAATTGAAAACAAATTGAAAAAAAAAGTGATGTAGCCCAACATCCTTTAAAAAAAAAACTTTGATGATTGTATTGTCCAATCTCATCAGAAAAACTTAGAATCATTATTAACTATACAGGATAAATTAAATGAAGCACTAAAAACTGGCATTTTAAAAAATAGTTTGAAGCTGGGCATGGTGGTGCACACCTTTAATCCTAGCACTTGGGAGGCAGAGGCAGGTGGATCTTTGTGAGTTCAAGGCCAGCCTGGTTTACAGAGTGAGTTCCAGGACAGCTTGGGCTACAGGGAGACCCTATCTCGAAAAAGAAAAAAAAAAGTTTGAACTGGGTGTGGTTGTGCATGTGTTTCATTCCAGCACTTGAGAGGCAGAGACAGGAAGATCTTTGTGAAATCAAGACCAGCCTGATCTGCATGGTGAGTTCCAAGCAGCTGAGGCTACAAGGAGACTCTGTCTCAAGAAAAAGAAAAAAAAAATATAATAATAAAGAAGTTTCTCTGATGAGGGTTAGAAGATATATTAGTCTATGGATATAAGAACAAGTCATTAGAAGTCAGTTTAATACTATGTCCATTTAGCAGAATAATGATAGTAGATTCTTTCCTAGGGCCTATGATACACTTAGCCATAGGTTCCTGGCCTTCTTAATGGTGCCGGGTATGAAGTTCTGTCTATGGAGTTAAATCCAATCAGAAAGTGTTTGGTTACTCCCATAACATTAACATTTATACCACTATTGTACAAATCATCTGATAGGATGGTCATTAATGTAGTTCACAGGATTCACTCACTGATGATTACCTTTCTCCCCTGGTAGCAAGCATAGTACCCTTCAGCACTGATAAGGCTAGCCAGTAGGGATGAAGCTTCCAACTCAGCACTCACTTGATTTCTTCCTTTCCTATGATACAAGTATGTTGTGATTTCAACAATAGTGTCTTGCCATCAAGTTCTGGAGACTAACCAAGAGCAATAACAATAGCCTGTGATGTTTGTGAGTCTATAGAGCCCCACTGACCAACAGCTCCAAAAGAGGTAACCCACACCTCGCACTGGACTTTTTATTTGATAGTCTATGATGTCTAGGAAAGGCACTGAGGCAGGAATATTTTTAACATTTTAGTGAGAATGATCTTTTTTATTTATTTATTATTTCTTATGTGTATGAGTGTACTGTCTGCATGTAGGTTGGTGCACCCATGTCGTGCAATGCTGCAGAGGTCAGAAGAGGGTGTTGGATTCCCCTGGAACTGGAGTTAAAGATGGTTCTCAGCCACCATGTGGGTGCTGGGAATCGAACCCAGGTCCTCTGCAAAAGCAGTCAGTGCTCTTAACCGCTGAGCCATCTCTCCAGCCCCAAGAATTACTATAAGAATGATCTTATATTTAGTAATTTTCTGCTCTGTATGAGCTAATTGATTACCAATAAATAATCATGAATGTCTTATAATGCACACAATCATTCCATAGCATCGATGGCAAGTAAATTGCCATGAAGATACAACTTTCCAAATTATTTTAAGAATATAAAAGTACTCAGTATAGGGGAACTTCAGAGAGTTAATGCAAAACCTCAAAATGATCTACAAATAACTTATTTTAGTCATTTAACCAACTGGAGAAATCATTCTTATATTACACAGAATTTGTTTCTGAGGTTTGCTAGAAGCTGACCTAGCAATTTTTTGTGGCAGAGCCACAAAACAAACAAACAAACAAACAAACCACCAATCTATGGTTTAAAGATGAGTCTCCAAAGCATAGGAAATATTTCAATACCAAGGGTCAGAGGGTTTTACTAGCTGATGCTTACAGGTTCCCCACTATTCTCAGGATTATTTTGTCAGAAAATTATGTCGTCGGCAGACTGCATGTCAAGGGATTAAATGGACTGAGCGTGGTGTCAATGTTTTAACTTCTCAGTCTGTATCCATAGCAGGAATTTTCTTTCTGAATTAAAGATGTCATTTCAGGGAGATAACAGAGTGGCAGTAATGCATGCACAATTCATCATGATTAATGCCAGATTCAACAAATATAATTCACTTTCACCCACTGCCTAGTGATTGGGTGGACGTCATGGTTTGACACATGTGGTTGCCTGTATAACTCCTGTCCTTTCTTCCGAGGCATACGAAGGTGAATGGCATCCAATTTTTACAATGCTGAGGGCATGTTTCTTATTCCTGATGATCTCATTCTCCTTCATGCTTGAGTAGTGGATGCTCCCCAGACAGAAAACAAATCTATCAATTTAATTTTATTTTTATTAAAATATTTGATTTATGATTTTTATTTTATGTGTATGAGTGTATTCCTTGAATGTGTGCAAGTGCAATGCTCACAGAGAAGAAGCCTTGGATTCCCCTGTACTTGCAGTTATGGATGGCTGTTAGCTACCATGTGGGTGCTGGGAATCGAACCTGATCCTCTGCAAGAGCAGTCAGTGCTCCTAACCACTGAACCATCTCTCCTGTCTCCTTAATTTTCTTTTTAATTTTAATTTTTGAAAGGCAAAATTTTTGACCCCAGGCTTTGCCCATTGTAGACAAGTGCTGTATTGATGTGCCGTGCCTTCAGCCCCCTGCTTTGCTTTTTCTAGCCTTGGTTTGTTTGGAAATGAGGTAGGAGAAGGAGGCATAAGAGTAGGAAGTGAGCAGATTTTTTTTTTCCTGTCGCTCTACACACTGGCCAGTGAGGGGAGTAAAAGGAGCAATTACAGCTGTCCGCCCTCAGATACTGGGAATGTTCCTCTCATGACTGATGGTTGGTTACAGTGTACCCTTGCATTGACCTTCCTGTGAAAAGCAGCTACTGCTTGACTGCTACATACTGACCTACTTTTCTTTCCCTTTAATAGTTTACTGATCAAGAGTTAGCTATGAACTTCAAATTTGAAAAACCTACTGGAATGGTGGGACATGGGAAATGAAGTGAGCTTTCTAAGCATTCAGGTGGCATAAAAACCTAATTGTAGCCACAGGTAGCCCAAAACCTTTAATGCGGATAAGACAGCATTCAGCTGCCTTCAATAAAAAGGGACTTAAATGGAAGGAAGGTGGCCTTGAGGAGGGCTGTCACAAATGCCAGGACTGAGGAAGCAATTGTTCCAAGTTCTGCTGGGCTTAGGGAGATTGACAAGGCTCTCCCGCTTGCCAGAGGTGAAACACCCAGTGCAAGGGGCCCCTGGGATCTTGCCGCCGCCCCCCCCCCACGCCGCCATCCAGGAGCTGGAGGTTCACAGGCACACAGAAGTCAAAAGAGGAGCCCTTTGTGGGAACCTGGGACATACTTTCCACCCAGGGGCAGCCCAGGACAGCGCTCCCCTTTAATCATCCTTCAAGCTTCAAGCTTTGTAGCTCCAACCAAGATTTTGTGTACTTTTCTCTAAAGCACTCTGGTAACTGTTGCCCCATAGTATCAGTTAAGTGGTAGCCATCTTCAGAGATAATGATTCGCTTCATTCGTTATTATTTAATAATATATATATATATATATATATGGAATTATATACATAATAGGGAATTATATACAGTAAGGATTTTTTTCCAGGTGAGGCCTCACTATGTTGCCCAGTCTGGTTTCCAACTTAGGAGCTTCCTGTCTCCGACTTCCTAGTCATCAGTGCCTGGGATTCTTAGGCATGTGTCAGTGCACCCAAGTAATTTCATGATTTAAAAATACATATCTTAAAGCCAGTCATGGTGGCACACACCATCTCAGCACTTGGGAGGCAGAGGCAGGTGGATCTCTGTGAGTTCAAGGCCAGCCTGGTCTACATAGCGAGTTCCAGGACAGCTGGGGCTATGGGAAGACCCTGTCTCAAAAAGACTAAAAAAAAAAAAATAGAAGATAGATAGATAGATAGATAGATAGATAGATAGATAGATAGACCAACAGACAGATATATAGACAGACAGACAGACAAGACAGATAGATATCTTAGAGCTGGAGAGATGGCTCAGCAGTTAAGAGCAATTGCTGTTCTTGCAGAGGAGCCAGGTTTTAATCCCAGCACCCATATGGTGTCTAACAACCATCCATAACTCCAATTCCAGGGGATCAGATGCCCTGTTCTGATCTCTGTGGGCATTGCATGACAAAAGTGCACTTACACATATGCAGGCAATATATTCATATGAATAAAATAAAAAACAATAAATAATATATTATACACATATTGTATATATAATCTTGGGGGCTGGAGAGATAAGTCAGTGGTAAGAACACACACTGTTCTTGCAGAGGACCAGAGTTCGATTCCCAGAACCCACATCTGTAGGCTCACAACTGCCTGCAACTGCAGCTCCAAGTCATCTGATGCCCTCTTCTGGCTTCCCTGGGCACACACACTTGTGCACATGCACATAAATAAAATATTTTAAGAATATTTGGCCAATGGATGGGCTTGAATGCAGAGTTAGTATGCATGATGCCCTGAATTTGATGCCTAGCATTGATTAAATAAATAAATAAATAAATAAATAAATAAATAAATAAATCCTGGAATTTATCATGTGTTCTGATCTTTGCTCATACACAGACTATGTTGTAAAATATGAGAATTTGAGCCAGGCGTGGTGGTGCACACTTTTAATCCCAGTACTCAGGAGGCAGAGGCAGGTGGATCTCTGTGAGTTCAAGGTCAGTCTGGTCTACAGAGTGAAATCCAGGACAGCTGGAGTTACAGGGAGACCCTGTCTCAAAAAGACAAAAAACGAAAGAAAGAAAGAAAGAAAGAAAGAAAGAAAGAAAGAAAGAAAGAAAGAAAGAAAGAAAGAAAGAAAGAAAGAAAGAAAAGAAAGAAAGAAAGAAAGTCTCTGGCCCTGGGAGTGAGAAATGCAAATTTTAATTCTCAGTCTGCCACTTACTAGCTGTACAGTCTTGGAAAATTCATGATTGTTCTGAATTTGATATGTTCTTCTAAAATTTTTAAATTCCATTTTATATATTTATTTGAGGAGGTGGGCACATATGTGCTACTGCATGCATATGGAGGTCAGAAGACCCCTTGCAGGAGCAGATTCTCTCTCTCTCCACCATGTGGGTCCTGAGAATTGAACTTGGGCCATCAGGTTTGGCAGCAGACTCACTGAGCCATCTCTCTGATATGTTTTCATTTTCAAAAATGGAGAGGGCTTGGGCTGGGGCTGTACCTTACTAGTAGAGTGCTTACCTAGCCTGTGAAAGGCCCTCCATTTAGGGCATGTGGGGGCCCTCATCATAAAGGAAGGAAGAATAAAGAAGGAAGGAAGGAAGGAAGGAAGGAAGGAAGGAAGGAAGGAAGGAAGGAAGGAAGGAAGGAAGGAAGGCCCTGGGTTCAATCTCAAGGACTAAAACACAATAACAGTGACAGTGTAGGCAGTGGCTATCTATAAGGACAGGATTCCAGCCTCAGAAGTCAAGCAGATCGGAGTTGTTTTTTTTTAATTTTTTATTATTATTTATCTTTGTATGTGTATGAATGTACTGTCTGCATGCAGGTCTATGCACCCGTGTCGTGCAATGCCGCTGAGGTCAGAAGAGGGTCTCGGATTCCCCTGGAACTGGAGTTCTCCTGGAATTGGAGTTACAGACGGTTCTTAGCTGCCATGTGGGTGCTGGGGATCGAACCCGGGTCCTCTGCAAGAGCGTCGGTGCTCTTAACCGCTAGGCTATCTCTCCAGTCCCGCAGATCGGAGTTTTAATGCTAGTTATTTCACATATTAGCTGAGTGACTTTAAAGAAGTGATTATTAGCATTATTTTCAAACTTTAATGAGATAATGTATGTGAAATCCTTAGTGCTGTTATTAGAACATTGTAAGCACTCAAGGAATGCTAGTTAGAATAACAATCATATTAATGATCACGAGTAGGACAGTTCTCAGGAACCTTTTTATAAACTCTAAAATGCAGTAACTTATATCTGAAGTATTGAGAGCAACTGCTGTATAAGCCTGCTCATGTGATCCTGTACTTCTTTTTAAATTTTTATTTATTTTTTTCAGCATGATCTGAAAACAACTGTGCTCTTATATTGTGAATCCCTTAAAATATAATAAAAATTTTATTTTTATTTTATGTATATGAATGCATTGCCTGCATGTGTGTAAGCGCACCTATGCTGTGCAGTGCCTGCAGAAGTCAGAAGAGAGTGTTAGGTCCCCTGGAACTAGAGTTTTGGAACTAGAGTTTTGGATGGTCGTTACCCACCATGTGGGTGCTGGGAATCAAACCCGGATCCTCTGGAAGAACAGATAGTGCTTTTCAATGCTGAGCCAGCTCTCCAGACCCTGATCCCATTAAGAGAATTTAAGAAATAGGGCTAGTGAGATGGCTCCGTGGGTAAAGGCACTTGCTGTGCAAGCCTGACAACCTGAGCTCAACCCCCAGAGCCCACATGAAGTAGGAGACAATCAATGACAAGAAATAGTCCCCTTATCTCCACACATGTTGTGGCACACATATGTACATATGCACACAATAATAATAATACTTTTTATTTTTTTATTTTTATTTACTTAGGGTTTTTTTTTTTTTTTNTTTATTTACTAGGGTTTTTTTTTTTTTTTGGTTTTTTGAGATAGAGTCTTTCCCTTAACGTCCAGCTGCTGGGATTGTAATTGTAGACAGCTGCCTTGAACTCACAGAGACCTCCACCTGCCTCTGCCTCCCTAGAGTCTGGGATTAAAAGGCTGCTGCCCACCCACCTGGCTTAAAACAATTTCTTTGCTGGCGAGCCGGGTATGGTGGCACAAGTCCTTTAATCCTAGCACTTGGGAGCAGATGCCGGTGGATCTTTGTGAGTTTCAAGGCCAGCCTGGTTCTACATAGCAAGTCCAGAACATCTGAGACTAAAGGGAGACCCTGTCTCAAAAAGATCCAACACTAAATAAATAAATAATAAATAAAATAAATAAATAAAAATAAAAAGAATGTAAAAAAAAAAAAAAAAAAAAAAAAAAAAAAAAATGTTTTTATTTTATTTTTAGATATATTTTTATTTAATTTACTATTTTTTTATGTATATGAGTGTTATGTCTGCACCGTAGGTAGGTGCACCGGTATCATGCAGTTGCAGAGGTCACAAAGAGGTTGTAAAGGCGCATGTTGGTGCTAGGACTCAAACATGGGTCCTCTGCAAGAAAACAGTCGGTGCTCTTAACCGTGCGCCAATCTCTCCAGCCCATGTTTGATTTTAGTATCTGATTGATAAACAGACTGTGATTCTGGGCATTTTTTTAAACATATATATTTTATTGTATTTATATGTTTATGTCTTGGAATGTATTGTCCTGCATGTAGGGTCTGTGCACCCGTTGGCGTGCAATGCCTCGGAGTCAGAAGGCGGGCATCGGCACATTCCCTGGATAACTGGAGTTAGTTAAAGGCCGGTTTTCAGTCTGCCATTGTGGGTGCTGGGGATCGAACCCGGGCCCTGCAAGAGCAGTCGGTGCTCTTAATGCTAGGCCACCTCTCCAGCACTGGATCTGGGCATTTTAATACGCACACTGGATTGTGCCAATTCCTTTTTTTTTTTCTTTTTTTTTTTTTTTCCAGTAACGGTGCTACTTACAAGATAAAGGTTGATCCTTCTCTTATTTTTTAGGGATTTCTTTTTTTTTTTTTTTTTTTGGTCTTTTCAAGACAGGGTCTCCCTGTAGACCCAAACTGTCCTGGAACTCACATTGGACCAGGCTGGCCTTGAACTCACCTACGATCCTACTGCCTCTGCCCCCTAAGTGCTAGGATCTCAAATGCGTGCCACCCCACACCCGGTAGGATTTTCTAATTCACAATTAAAAATGTTCTCTCTCTAATGTTTAGACTTAATTTAAAACTATTGTCAGAGAATAAGTATTAGAAATGAGCCATGTTCATTAGCTGCAAAACCAGGATTTCAAAGAGATAAAACTCAGTGAATAAGTGTATGTTGAGTGCCCATTACATTGTAGAAAATACTGCAAATGCTAAGATATAGGAATGGATGAAACTAACCAAGGGTTAGTCAATTTCTGTACTGCTAAAAAACAAACAACAAAAAAAAAAAAAAAAAAAACTTTTTTTCTTTTTTTTTTTTTTTTTTTTTTGGTCTCTTTGAGACAGGATCTCCCTGTAGGCCCAGCTGTCCTGGAACTCGATCTGTAGAACAGGCTGGCCTTGAACTCACAAAGATCTGCCTGCCTCTGCCTCCCGAGTTCTAAGATTAAAGGTGTGTACCACCCTACCCAGCTTAGCAAAGGCAGACAGATCTTTGTGAGTTCAAGGCCAACCTGGTCTACAGAGTGAGTTCCAGGACAGCTGGAACTACAGAGAAACCCTGTCTTGAAAAGACAAAAAAAATAAAAAAGGGCTTCTTTAGGCTCAGAATATTGGGTATTTATTTCATTTGTTTTTATTTGAATGTTTACGAGTGGCTTCCATTTATGTTGTGGATCTGTGCATGCAATGCCTGTGTGGGCCAGAAGGGGGCACTGTAGCCCTTGAAACTGAAGTTAATGATGGTTATTGGTTGCCATGTGGGTACTGGGAACTGAACCCAGGTCCTCTACAAGCAGCCAGTGCTCTTGACCGCTGAGACAACTCTCTAGCCTCTTGGCTCATAATTTTGGAAGTTTCAAGCTCATGATTGGTTGGCCCATAGCTCTTGGGCCTGTGGCAACGCAGCATCTAATGGAAGTGACACATGCCTAAAACATGGCTAGGATGTGAGAGCAAAGAGAAGAGGCAAAGTCCATTGGCCCTTGGAAGATATGCCGGCAGTGACCAAGAAGGCCTCCCTAGGCTCCACCTCTTCATTTGGTATTTTAAATGTTTTATGGTTATACAATAATTATAAATAATAGGTTTCATTATGACATTTTCATATATGTATATAATGTGTTTTGATAATATTCATTCCCATTACCTTGTCTTCTTCCCCTGTCAATCCTGTTCATCTTCCTCTTTATTAGGGTTACACGGCAGCATGGGTGAGGAGTTGCCTGCAGAAGCATGAGCATCTTGGCAGTGGCTATACCACAGAAATGCTCCCTCCCCATTAACTGTTAACTGTATGCAAATCCTCAGGGATAGGTGGGGGCTCAGAAGAATCTTCTGTGACAGGGTGTTGGAGAGCTCAGTCTTGTGCAGGAAATCATAGCTGCCGTGAGTTAAGAGTGCAGTGGCTGGGGCTGGAGAGATGGCCTAGTGGTTAAGAGCACCGACTGCTCTTGCAGAGAACCCGGGTTCGATCCCCAGCACCCACATGGCGGCTAAGAACCGTCTGTAACTCCAATTCCAGGAGAACTCCAGTTCCAGGGGAATCTGAGACCCTCTTATGACCTCCGCGGCATTGCACGACACGGGTGCACAAACCTGCATGCAGACAGTACATTCATACACATATGAAAATAAATAAATAATTATATTAAGGGCTGGAGAGATGGCCTAGAGGTTGAGAGCACTGACCGCTCTTGCAGAGGACCCGGGTTCGATCCCCAGCACCCACATGGCGGCTGAGAACCGTCTGTAACTCCAATTCCAGGAGAACTCCAGTTCCAGGGGAATCTGAGACCCTCTTATGACCTCCGCGGCATTGCACGACAAGGGTGCACAGACCTACATGCAGACAGTACACTCATACACATACAAAAAAAAATTTTTTTTAAATTAAAAGAGTGCAGTGGCTGTGTCATGTGTGGTGTCAGTGTTCCATAGCACCTCACACCTTCATCTGGTTCCTAGAGCCTTTCCAGCTCTCCTACCATGATGATCCCGTAGTCTCCTCATCTTAGTGTCTACCACCTCCCACTATTGCTGAGGGGAGAACTAAGCTTTTAACATATAGGCCTTTGGGGAACACTTCAGATGAAAACTATAGCAGACCCAATTACTTCTCTCTCGAAGCTGACCCTCAGGGTCTACCTACCATCCAGGCGTCAACTCCATTAGGGGGTCCGGCTATCTCTGTTGTGAGACCAGGACTCATTAAGAGGGCCTTCTCAGGGCTAGGGAGCTAACTCAGTTACTAAACTGTTCACTGCTCAAGCTCGAGAACATGAATTTGATTCCCAGCACCACGTAAGAATCTGGATGTTAGTGCCAGTAGTCTTAGTGCTACAGATGTAGACAGGAGGATCACTGAGGTTCGATGACCACCAGTCTAGCCAATGAAGGACCTCGTCCCAAAGGAGGTGGATGATGGTCCTAAGGATGACACTCAAGGTTGTTTTCCAGCATCCACATGTTCCTGCACTCATGAATGTGCACATACACCTGCATTAAAAAGAAGAGGAAGGCTGGGTTGGTGGCTTGTGCCTTTATTTTAGTCATTTTTTTTGTATGTGTGTGAATGTACTTACTGTCTGCATGTAGGTTTGTGCACCCATGTTGTGCAATGCCATGGAGGTGAGAAGAGGATGTCAGATTCCCCTGGAACTGGAGTTAAAGACGGTTCTCAGCCGCCATGTGGATGCTGGGGATTGAACCTGGGTCCTCTGCAAGAGCTGTCGGTGCTCTTAACTGCTAGGCCATCTCTCCAGCCCGGTGGCTTGTGCCTTTAATCCTGGCACTCAGGAGGCAGAGGCAAATGATCTCTGTGAATTCAAGGCTAGCCTGGTCTCATAGCTAGTTCCAGGCCAGCTGGGGATATAGGGAGACTTTGTCTCAAAAGAAGAGAAGAAGAAGAAGAAGAAGAAGGAGGAGGAGGAGGAGGAGGAGGAAGAGGAGGAAGAAAGCATACAGAAAGCTATGCATGGTAGCTCATGCCTGTGAGCCCAGTACTCGGGAGGCTGAGACAGGAGGACTGCCTGATTTCCAGGCCAGGTTGGGTAACAAAGTGAGTTCCAACCCACCCTGGGCTACAGAGTGAGACCTTGTCTCAACAAATAACAAAAAAATGAAGGCAGGAAGGAAGAAAAAGGGAAGGAAAGAAGGAAGGAAAGGAAGAAAAAAAGGAAAGAAGGAAAGAAGCTAGAGATCATAGGAGGGGATTCAATTCTGTGGTAAATTTACTGTCCTCACTGTAGAGCAGAGCTGTCTGATCACACAGCCACTGTCCATATATGCCTACTGAGCATGTGAACTGCTTCCAACTCAAATGAAATGTGCTATAAGTTTAACATATGTGCAAGATTTTAAAAACATAGGAAGGCAAGAAAGTAGGTTTTCATTGATGATTTGTATACTGATAACACATTGGAATAACATTGTGGACATAGAATATGGCCTAGCAGTTAAGAGCACTGACTGCTCTTGCAGAGGACCCGGATTCGATCCCCAGCACCCACATGGCAGCTGAGAACTGTCTATAACTCCAATTCCAGGAGAACTCCAGTTTCAGGGGAATCTGACACCGTCTTCTGACCTCCGCGGCATTACACGATATGGGTGCACAAACCTACATGCAGACAGTACATTCATACACATAAATAAATAAATAAATAAATAAATAATATTTTTAAAAGTAACTGCAAATTTCACCTCTTAACATAAAATGATTGTGAATTTGATACTATGCATGTTCTCATTATATTTTGTATTTATTTTTATTTTTGTAGTAATAGAAATTCAACATATGGCCTTATGCATGCTGGGCAAGTGCTCTACCACTGACTGAGGTGCATCCCCAGCCCTGTTTAATTTTATTTTGAGACATGGTTTTGTTAAGTTGCCCAGGCTTGAGTAGAACTTTTGATCCTCCTGCCTCAGCCTTTTAAGTAGCTGGGAGATATAGATAGATAGATAGATAGATAGATAGATAGATAGATAGATAGCTTCAGTTGTCAACTTGACACACCTGGGTAGAAGGAACCTCAATTGAGGAATTGCTTCCATTGAATTGACCTGTGGCCACATTTATGGGGCATTTTCTTGATTGTAGAGTGATGCGGGAAGGCCCAGCCCACTGTTGGCAGTGCCACTCCTGGGCAGATGGTCCAAAGCTATATAAGAAAGCACTCTGGGAGCCAGGCGTGGTGGTGCACACCTGTAATGCCAGCACTTGTGAGTCAGAGGCAGGCTGATCTCTGTGAGTTTAAGGCCAGCCTGGTCTACACAGTGAGTTCCAGCTGGGGCTACAGAGAGATCGTGTCTTAAAGGCCAAAAAGGAAGGAAGGAAGGAAGGAAGGAAGGAAGGAAGGAAGGAAAGAAGGAAAGAAGGAAAGAAGGAAAGAAGGAAAGAAGGAAAGAAGGAAAGAAGGAAAGAAGGAAAGAAGGAAAGAAGGAAAGAAGAAGGAAAGAAAGAAAGAAAGCAGGCTGAGCATAGGCCAAAAGAGCCAGCCAAAAGCACCTTCCAAGGTCTCTGCCTCTGCTTCAGCTCCTTTCTCCAGATTCCTGTCCTACCTTGAGTTTCGGCCTAACTTCCTCAGTGATGGATTAGGACCTAGGAGTAGTAAACCGAAATAAACCCTTTCCTCCCCAACTTGCTTGTGCTTAGTGTTTTAGCATAGCGATAGTAATTAGGATAGATGGATAAATTACAAGAGGAGAGAGGGAGGGAAGGAGGGAGGGAGAGAGAAAGAGAGAGAGAGAGAGAGAGAGAGAGAGAGAGAGAGAGAGAACATTATGCTTGTCAACCATCAAATCATCATATATCTACTGGACAGCCATGATGAAGTCTCTTTGTCTCGATGAAAGTCCCTATCACTTCAGTCATCAGGTGCATGAGGGAACGCCTGAAAATGCCAGGTCTTGCAGAGCTTCAGTCTTCTCTCCATCAATCTTCCACCTGCAACTCCCCACAGCTCTTCTTTGGAACTATTTCCTAGGAGCTTTCCCTGTCCTCCCATTAGAGCTTTCCTTTCCTACAGATATTTATATTCCTAATGTGTTAATAGACTCTGATGGGTTAGGACAGCATTTAATTAACCATCTTAATTGAGAGAAATCAATCTCATGTTGTGGCAACTTTGTCCCTTTTGGTTCATGGCACAAGGAGATGGAGTCTGTCCTTACTGACAACTGTCCACTGAGATCCTCCCAAAGCCATCGTTTCTGGTGTTGATATTCCATGTCACAATTCACAATGTACTCACACAGTTTTCTCATGTTTACTTCCAACATTCATAAATCATGCTTTATTTAATTTTTTAATTTAATTCGGCATTGTGTAGAATTTTTAATGCAGGTAGGAAGTAATAGGCCTTCTGGCTTTTGAGAGCTGTGGAAGAAGGTAGAGGAGGGGGCCCAGGCATTCCATGGGAAGAAAAGGACTGTGGAAAGGGGAAGTGAGAGGGAACACGGGGCAAAGGAGAGTTGATGGTGATAGAGCTACATTAGAACATCCTGGTGGGAAAACTCCATCTCACAGTGGAATACACAAATAATAATAAACACCGGACATGATGGCGCACACCTTTAATCCCAGCACTCAGGAGGCAGAGGCAGGCGGATCTTTGAGAGTTCAAAGCCAGCCTGGTCTACACAGAGAGTGCCAGTTGGGGCTACAGGGAGTTAAAATAAAAATTCAGGGCTGGAGAGATGGGTTAGCAGTTAAGAGCACTGGCTGTTCTTGCAGAAAGTCTGGGTTCAAATCCCAGCACCCTTATGGTAGCTAACAACTGTCTGTAACTCCAGTTCCAGAGGTTGTGATGCCCTCTTCTGTCCTCCACAGGTATTACATGACACAGGTGAACTTGCATACATGTACCGAATACAGGTATATACATAAAATAAAAATTTAAGCTGGGTGTGGTGGCGCACGCCTTTAATCCTAGCACTTGGGAGGCAGAGGCAGGCGGATCTCTGTGAGTTCAAGACCAGCCTGGTCTACAGAGTGAGTTCCAGGACAGCTGGGGCTACAGGGAGACCTTGTCTCAAAAAGACAAAAAAAAAAAAAAAAAAAAAAAATAAAACAATCAAAACTACTTCACATCAGCATTTAAATAAAATTGTGTGGTTACAAGCAACTCCTTAAAATATGTCAGAAAAAGGGAGGGCTATTAATACAAATACAGACAGAGTATGTTATAAGGTTGAAAGCATGCACGTGATAAACATTCTTTCGGCGTTTTTTTTCTAGAGACAGGGTCTCCCTATAGCCCCGAGCTGGCTAGGAAATCAACTATGTAGACCAGGCAGGCTTTGGCTGAACTCACGGTAACTCCTCCTGCTCTCACTCTTGAGTGCTGGGATTACCACACAACACCATGCTGCGCAAGTGACCTTTGTAGAGATGTATAAGATGACCTTAAAATATAGTGGGCTGGAGAAATGCTCAGTGGTTAAAAGCATTGTTGCCTTGCAGAGGACCGGGTTCAGTTCCCAGAAGCCTTG
This sequence comes from Rhizomys pruinosus, assembly GCA_009823505.1. Taxonomy (NCBI): domain Eukaryota; kingdom Metazoa; phylum Chordata; class Mammalia; order Rodentia; family Spalacidae; genus Rhizomys; species Rhizomys pruinosus. The sequence goes on from VZQC01001212.1 coordinate 2,439,812, forward strand.
ATCTTACTTATTATTTAGTTATTATTGTATTTATTTTTTATTTATTTATTTTGTCTTTTGAAGACAGAGGTCTCCCTGTAGCCCCAGCTGTCCTGGAACTCACTCTGTAGACCCAGGCCTGGCCTTGACTTCACAAAGATCCGCTGGCCTCTGCCTCCCAAGTGCTAGGATTAAAGGCGTGCGCCACCACACCCAGCTCCCAGAACCCATTTAGCAACTAAGAATGGATGGCTCCTATTCCAGGAATCCGTTCACTCTTCTGCCCTCCATTGACACTGCATGTGAATGGAGCCTTACATCCATGCAAGCAAAAACACTCATGAACATAAAGTAAAACTTTTAAAGATCCTAGAAATTTATAAAATGTGGATTTTACTTTAACAAAAATAAAAATAAGGGCTAGGAATGTAGCTCAGTTGGTAACATGTTAACCTAGCATGGATAAGACCCTGGCAGCACACAACTGTAATCCCATTACTCAAGAGGTAGACGTCTGAGGATCAGAAATTCAAGGTCCTTGTTAGCTACATAGTTCAAGAAACCCCAACCTGTGGCTACAGTTGAGGCCATGTCTCAAAAAAAAAAAAAAAAAAAAAAACTAAACTGAAATAAATAACAAAATGTTACCATGGACTTAACCATCATCAGAGAATAAAATAAAAATCAGAAAAACAAAGAATCTATCTTAAGAAATTAGACAGTGTATTTTTGTTTGTGTAAAAAAAATAAAAAAAAATAAAGAACTGACAATAAAAAAAAAAAAGAAAGAAATTAGACAGGATAAAAAAGGAAATCAAGCCAGGCGTGGTGGTGTACGCCTTTAATTCCAGCACTTGGGAGACAGAGGCAAGCTGACCTCTGTGGGTTCAAGGCCAGCCTGGTCTACAGAGTGAGCTCCAGGCCAGCTAAGACTAAAGGGAGACCCTGTGTCAAAAGTAAATAAATAAATAAATCCTTAAAAAATACCTAAAAAAGGGAAATCTAAGAAATAAGGGAAAGATAGTAAAGCTAAATGTTTAATTAAAATGGAAAAATAAACAATAATGATAAAGAGGAAAAATTTACTCTGCTTCTTTGAAAAGATTGGTGCAGCAGATGCTCTCTCATCCTCTTTCCTCTCTCTTCTTCCTTATTTACTATTGTGTATGTGTGTGCATGAGTGTAGGTACATGTAGGTGGTGGAAAACCTGTGCTGGTCAGAAGATAACTTTCAGGATTTGGCTCTTTCCTTTCACCATGGGTTCCAGAAATTGAACTCAGGTCATCAGGCTATGTGCCAAGTCCTTTTACCCACTGAGCATCTTGCCAGCTCACCACTCTCTTTTTTCACCTCACATACACCACAAGGAAAAGAAAGAGGCCAAATAAAGAGGAGGCCATAGTCACAGACATAGGAGAGATTGGTGGAAGCAAGATTACTTCATGCAAATCTAAGACAGCAATCTGAATATGCAGAGGGAAATCATGATTTCCTAGCAGGAAAACAAATGAGTAAAATTGACCCCAAATGAAACTGAAAGTGTGAAAGGTCAATGACTATAGAAGAGTTTGAGAAATTGATTAGAAATCTATCCCCAAAAGGCTACCAAAATATCAAGGCTACCCAACTGAGTTTCTCTGAAAAAAGAATTTGGTGAGTTAGTTACTACTATTCAGGAAGAACCTCTTGTAATTCATTTTATAGAACAACAAACTTTAATACCAAATCCTGAAAAATATAACAAGTGTCATGATTTCAATGTGTTCCAAAATCCAAATGGTGCCATTCCTGATCAAGTGTTAGAAAAGTCAAAATAGAAACTACGTAAATATGTTGAAAGTAAGCAAAACTCAACAAGCAAAATAAAATAATACAATATACTATAGTACAATACAATGGTAAGACACAAATACCATTTCAATTAAAAATAGAGTATCATTAATGTCATTTACAGTGCTTTGTAGTTTTTAGCAAACAAGAATAACTGGCATCTATTTAGAAAGTGAAGGAAAAAAAAAAAGAAAGTGAAGGACTCCCACTTTATACCAATACAAAATAAATTCCTGGGGCTAGGGAGATGGTTCCATTGATAATGTGCTTGCTAAGCAAGCGTGGAGACCTCAATTCAGACTCCCAGTAGCCACATAGAAAGCTAGGGCCAGGGGACAGAGGAGGATCCTGGGCCTTGCTTGATAGCCAGTCTAGCTGAATCTGTGAGCTCCATGTTTAGGGAGAGACACTGTCTCAAAAAATAAATTGAGGTCTGGAGAGATGGCTCAGTGGTTAAGAGCACTGGCTGCTTTTGCAGAAGACCTGGGTTTGATTTCCAGCACCCACATGGCAGCTAAAAATTGTTAACTCCAGTTCCAAGAGATCCAATCGCCACTGCACCATAGGGGGGTGCACTTACATACATGCAGGGATAACACTCATACACATAAAATAAATAAATGAAAAGTTAAAAGAAATTGAAGTAAGGTGAATGGCTTCTGAGGAGACACACACACAACACACACTTTATTAGTCTTAGAAGAGTGTAAAGATGTATGGTGCCAACATGGTGAAAATCCCAGCTTGTGTAGACGAGGTCTAGTAAAACTTGAACATGTGCTGGGCAGGGTGGCCGTGGTTGCTTTGCTCCCTGTTCTCCAAGAAGACTCTGCCACTTTCTGTAGCTACTAGATCAGCGTTTCCTGGTTAGTTCCAGCCTGAAACTAAACTTGACAAGGTAATTCCTCCTGCCAGCCTGTAGCTAACTTGAAAACTTACATGAAAAACACATCATCTCAGGATCTGCCCAAACTAGATCAGCACTACAAGGATGGCCCTCTGCCAGCCCTGGTTCATCAGGATGTCAGCTCTTTCTCAGCCTTCAACCAAGTTTGGGGGTTAAAGGACTAGGCCGAAAGTTCTAAATGGAGCCCATTGCCCTTACCCCAATATTACCACTCTCCACCTTTATCCTCTAATTTGCCACTAAATGCTCTTGGACAACTGTCAAAATAAATCAGAAGTGGAAGATACATCTGGATAAAGGCATGAATTTTCCTGGCAGTAAAGTCAGACCAGGAGATGGGGACCAAAGCAGTGGGAAGACAAAATGATCATTTATTCAAGGAAACGTCACCCATCTAACCCAGTGACTCAGCTAAATGGTCGCATTTCTTTGTGACTGTTTATGGCTCACAAAAAGAGACCTTTCAGGTAAAAGGCTCAGCTTGCTGTACAGTAATCACCTCCGGGTCTGGCTGGTATTTCTAGTTTTTTGTTTGTAGAATGAGTTTGAAAGGGGGGTGGTTTCCTTGTTTTTGCTCGCTTTGAACAGAAATATACTGTGTATGAGAAAGCATTGGCTTACAAAGCTGGAGCAGCTTTTGTGATGAATAATTTAGTTGAGCTTTTAATACTGAGGATGACGAGTAAAAGAATTCTTAAAGCTGGGCATGGTGGCACATGCCTTTAATCCCAGCAGAGGCAGGCAGACCTCTGTGAGTTCAAGGCTTCGAGGCCAGCCTGGTCTACATAGTGAGTCCAGGACAGCTGGGGCTACAGGGNAGCAGAAAGTGGAGATTTGGGTCAAGTAATGAGCTATCATAGAACAAACTGGTAAACTAAATTTATTAAAATCTCAACTTCTGAGGGCTGGAGAGATGTCTCTGCAGTTAAGAGCTCTGGATGCTCTTCCATGGGGCCTAGGATCAGTTCCCAGCATCGTATTCAGTTTCCAGTACACTCATGATGTCTAACAACCATTTATAACTCTAGTTCCAGGGGGTTCAAACCCTCTTCTGAGCATTTATGGTATGTATGCATAAATGTGCTTACATACATTCAGGGAAAAACACTCATACATATAAAAGTTAATTAATTAACTACAATATCAACTTCTACACAGGCGTGGTGGCCCACTTAGGAGGGAGAGGGAGGCCAACCTGATCTACATAGTGAGTTCTAAGACAACTGGGGCTACAGGGAGACTCTGTCTCAAAAAATGAAACAAATAAAAAAAAGCAAAAAAATCAATTTCTGAAGTGTGGAAAACACTGTGAAGGGATTAAAAACTATATCTACAGATTAGAAGAAATATTTGTGAGACATATCAGATAACCAACTCTTAGCCAATGTCTACAGAGGGCATTGAAAAGTCAACAATAAGAAAATAACCAGGTAGCTAAAATAGCTCCAACCAATAAAAAGACATCTCTCTCAAGGAGATATACAGTTAGAGAGTAAGCATATGAAAATAGGCATCATGGGGCTGGAGAGATGGCCTAGCAGTTAAGAGCACAAACTGCTCTTGCAGAGGACCCGGGTTTGATCCCCAGCACCCACATGGCAGCTGAGAACTGTCTTTAACTCCAGTTCCAGGGGAATCCGTCACTCTCTTCTGACCTCTGCAGCATTGCAAAACAAGGGTGCACAGACCTACATGCAGACAGTACATTCATACACATAAAATAAATAAAATTTAAAAAATATTTAAAAAAAGAAAATAGGCAGTTGCTTGACAGTATTGATCCTAAGAAAGAATTAACTAATCAATTAACTGTTATTGAGTTTTTCTCTATTTTTTTTAAATAAGCAGGGTTTTTTAAATTTTATTTTATTTATTTATTTTTTGTGTCTGAATGTACTGTCTGCATGCAGGTTTGTGCACCCATGTAGTGCAATGTCGCGAAGGTCAGAAGAGGGTGTCGGATTGCCCTAGAACTGGAGTTCTTCTGGAATTGGAGTTTCAGACGGTTCTCAGCCACCATGTGGGTGCTCGGGATCGAGCCTGGGTCCTCTGCAAGAGCAGTCGGCGCTCTTAACCGCTAGGCCATCTCTCCAGCCCCACCTCTATTTTATTTTTTTAAAGCAGTTCTCATGAAAGCCCAAGCTGTCTTCAAACTCTCTGTAGCCAAGAGTAACTTTGAACTTATGATACTCCTATCTCCTCCACCTCCTTGGGATTACAGGAATGTACCGCCACACCACTGTTTTTGTTTTTTTTAAGTTCATTTTGTGGATTGTTATACAAAAAACATGATTGGGGCCAGCAAGATGGGTGAAGGTGCTTGCTGCCAGGTCTGTCTACCAGAGTTTGATTCCTCAGGACCTACTGGTTGGAAGGAGAGAATTGATTCCTAAAAGTTTCCTCTGACTTAGTCCATACATTGTGTCTTGGCGCACACGCTCCCCGACACACAAACACACACATACACACACACACACACACACACACACACGCACATATATATATATATGTATGTATATATACTGAAACACACAATAAATAAATAAATCTAATTTAAAAGAGCATGATTGTAGCAGGCTATTGCCAAGGAGAACACAATATTGTATCTTTCTCTGAACCAGACACAGTAGGCTCTCTGTATCCTCAGATTCATCATCCTCAGATTCACAACTGATCAAAAATAGCTGAAAAATAAGTACCTGTGCCAGGCATGGTGGCACACACCTTTAGTCTTAGCACTTGGTAGGCAGAGGCAGGCAGATTTCTGTGAGTTCCAGGTCAGCCTGGTCTATATAGTGAGTTCTATGTGATTTACATGAGGTTCGTTTTGTTTTTTTGTTTGCTTGCTTATTTATTTTGTGGTTTTGTTTTGTTTGTATGTGTGTGTGGGGGGTTCTTGTTTTCTTGAGACAGGGTCTCCCTTGTAGCTTCAGCTGTCCTAGAACTCACTACGTAGATCAGGTTGGCCTTGAACTCATAGAGATCTGCCTGCCTCTGCCTCCCAGGTGTTAGGATTAAAGGCATGGGCCACCACGCCTAGCCATGCTTGCTTGTTTTTAAGACAGGGTTTCACTATGAAGCCCCCACTAACCTGGAATCCATGTGTAGACCAGGCTGCCCTAGATCTTACAGAGATTTGCCTGCCTCTGAACTAAAGGTGTTTGCCACCATTCCTGAAGTATGACATATTTTTTATATCAAGTATTGCAAGTTATATAGAAATGATTTAAAGTTCTGTATGTGTATGGATTACAGGCAAAATGCCATAAGAGATTTAGGCATCCTTGGATCTTGGCCCCAATCTCCCAAGGGATGAGTGCATGAGGGAACTGGTTTACCATACTATATTTGTGGATTACAATAGCATCTGGTACATGGTAGATGATCAATAAATACTGAATTATGTGAGAGAAGCCCAGTTAAGAAATCTCCAAAGTTTTATATATATGTAAATGATTATATTATTAATATATATATATATATATTATAATTGCTATGATTGCTTTTCTTTTTTTTTTGAAACAGGGTCTCCCTTTTAGTCCCAGCTGGCCTGGAGCTCACTCTGTAGACCAGACTGGCCTTGAACTCAGAGAGATCCACCTGCTTCTGCCTCCCAAGTGCTGGGATTAAAGGTGTCTGCTGGGGCTGAAGAGATAGCCTAGAGGTTAAGAGCGCAGACCGCTCTTGCAGAAGACCCAGGTTCGATCCCCAGCACCCACATGGCGGCTGAGAACCGTCTGTAACTCCAATTCCAGGGGAATCCAACGCCCTCTTGTGACCTCCACGGCATTGCAGGACATGGGTGCACAAACCTCCATGCAGACAATACATTCACGCACATAAATAAATAAATAAATAAATAAATAAATAAATAAATAAATAAATAAAAAATTTAAAGGCGTCTGCCACCACGCCCGGCTCTATGATGCTCTTTTCAAACACTACTTTAAGTTTTAAAGTTGATATTCCTAAATTCTGGTTTCTTTTTAAAAATATAAATTACATCTGGGGCTGGAGAGATGGCCAGTGGTTAAGAGCACCAACTGCTCTTGCAGAGGACCCGGGTTTGATTCCCAGCACCCACATAGTGGCTAAGAACCATCTTTAACTGCAGTTCCAGGGGAATTTGACACCCACTTCTGACCTCTGCAGCATTGCACGACATGGGTGCACAAACCTACATGCAGACAGTACATTCATACACATAAAAAATAAAATAATTTAAAGAAATTTTAATTACATCTATGTAGTTTGTGTGTGTGTGTGTGTGTGTGTGTGTGCGTGCATGCCACACCATGAATAAGGAGGTCAAAGGATAATCTGCAAGTATCAGTTTTCTTTTTTCACCATGTAGTAATAGGGATGGAACTCAGATCATCAGACTTGGCAGCAAGACCCTTTATGCACTGAGCCATTTTACCAGCCCTATATTCTGGTTTCAATCAGCATTTCAACCACCAAAATCAAATAAAGATGAGTCATAATCAGTTCTATGTATAAGGAAGTCAGAATGGCATTCTGGAGTGGATTAGACCAGGTTTCAATTCTCATACTTATTACTCAGAAAATATAGCACTCAATTTCCTTGAGCTTCAATATCATCATCTGTAAAATGGCAAAAAAATAGTTCCCTCTAAGGCCAACCAAAGATGTGAGGGGGGCACAAGTATTAACTCAATAACTTGCTTCAAACCAATATTCTTTACAGCTGATTATTTATTTATTTATTTTTGAGACAAGGTCTTACTGTATAACTCAGGCTAACTTTGAACTCATGATCCTCTTAACTCTACCCCCTCTCACAGTACCAGGATTACACCACCCCGATTAAAATTAATATTCTGCCGGATGTGGTGGCACACACCTTTAATCCTAGCACTTGGGAGGCAGAGGCAGGCGGATCTTTGTCAGTTCAAGGCCAGCTTGGTCTACATAGCAAGTTCCAGGACAGCCAGAGCTACAGGGAAACCCTGTCTCAAAAAGACCAAAAAAAAAAAAAAATCAATATTTTACACTGGGTGTGGTGGTGCACGCCTTTGGTCCCAGCACTCTGGAGGCAGAGGCAAGCGAATCTTTGTGAGATCGAGGCCAGCCTGATCTGCATAAATAGTTCCAGGTCATCAGGGGCTACAGGGAGACCCTGTCTCAGAAAGATAAAAAATAAAATAAATAAACTGAAATAAAACTACCTAGTAGAAAAATAAAAACAACTAAGTTTCCCCTTTTAAAAATTGCTTTTCTGGGGCTGGAGAGATGGCTTAGCAGTTAAGAGCGCCGACTGCTCTTACCGAGGACCTGGGTTTGATTCCCAGCACCCACATGGTGGCTGAGAACACTCTTTAAGACCTGTCTTTGAGGAGATCTCCCGAGACCAGCTCAGGCAAGCGCAGGTAGGTGGACAGCAGCTGAGATCTTCAGCAAGGCTGATTGTTGATTGATTTCATCTAGTTAATCCGTTAATCCAGTTGTCTTTGGCTTGGTTGGCTTTTGTGGCTGTGGGGGGCGGAGTTATCCTCCCAGCTGGTATTAAAGGTTGGGTCCTGTGAGTCTGGATCTGAGATCTCCCGAGACCAGCTCAGGCAAGTGCAGGTGCTGGGCTCCGGCTAAAGAGCCTGCCCACAGTCGGTCCCCCCCCCTCCTCAGACATCTGAAGGAGGCAAGCAAAGCAAGACTTCAACACAGTGAAGAGGCATTTAGGACCTACATTGGAATACAGGCAAGGAGAAGCTCATATGCCAGGAACACGAAGAAGAGACAACACTGGAAAGGGGCAGGATAATCCTGCATCAAGCTCTACCAACCTATGGAAGATTCCTACAGTGGGATCCCATGGTGGATGGCCCAGGACACAGATATCAGAAACACAAATTGGGAACATATTAAAGAACTACAACACTTCTAGAGCTCGAACTGAGAATGAAGACTCAAGAAGACTAGAGAGAGAGGACAAACTCCAGCGGACTGGACTGAAAAGTCCTGTCTGGCTTTAGTGTCAAACTTGACACACCTGGTTGAGGGGCCTCAATTGGGAATTGGCTCCATTGGACTGGCCTGTGGCCTCGTCTGTGGAGTATTGTCTTTGTTGTTGAGCAATGTGGGAGGCCCAGCCCACTTGGGTTGGTGCCACCCTGGGCAGGTTGTTGTTACTGTATAGAGGTCAGGCTGGGCATGGGCCAGGGGAGCAAGCCAGTGAACAGCATTCCTCCATGGTCTTGTGCTTTCAGTTCCTG